>OZ024713.1:9878390-10051227 GCA_964016945.1 Microplitis deprimator
TGTAAAACTTTGTAAAATTTCACAAAATTATATAAAATTTCATACCAATAACTTCTTGGGACCTGAATAACAATTATAAAAACTTTATAAATTTTTATCAAATTATATAGAATTTCATAAAATTATAAATTGCATAAAATTTTATGAAACTTTATAAAATTTCACAGAATTTTACCAAATTTCATTAGTATAATTTCATAAAATTTGTAAAAATTTCGTGAAATTTTATCGAATTTTATAAAACTTCATGAAATTTCATAAAATTTTATGAAAAAATTTTTTTCCGGGTATATATATATTAGGGTGCTTCGTTTGAAACGACTATTTTTTTTTGCTCCCATCCCGAAATTTTGTTGGAAATACCCCTAAAAAAATTCTCTGAGAGTTTGAGCCCTTAATATTAATATTAAGTACTCTTACCACAGCGTGTGAAGATTTGTTTAAACTTCCATAACTCCACGGCATTTTATAATATCATTTCGCCCAAAGTCGGGATTCTCTCAGAATTAAATGTTCTACAAAAGTGCCCATTATCGCGAAATCGTAACTCATACGGGTGGGATAGTACGGACCGCTAAACCGAATTTCTTTATAGAATTCTCGTTTTTTCTCTCATTATCTCATAAACAACAAGACCTACAGAAAAAATGCTGAAAACAATATCATAGAAAATTTAATTTCCTACAAATTAAATCCAAGAGAATTTTTTTGGGGGTATTCCCAACAAAATTTCGAGATGGGAGCGAAAAAAAAAAATAGTCGTTTTAAACGAAGCAACCTAATATATATATATATATATATATATATATATATATATATATATTCGGGTAGCCCAAACAAACCGAATATTTTTTTTTTTCGAGTCTCTTATGAAAATTTGGTGGTTTACGATGTTTTAAGAAGTCTCTCCAAAAATCAGCTCGATAAAAAATTTTCAAGAGGTCGCTCACGAATTTTGAAAATATCAAAAATGATCAAAATTTGAATTTTTCATTTTAAATTTTTTCTTTCTCGTGACAGCAATAGTTTATATTTGTAAAATCATGACTACACTGAAAATTTAAGCCCCAAATATAAATATTTAAACCTCGCTCAAAAATTTTGAATATTTCTGAGTACTGTCTTTTCGACGTTTTTGAGTGACCCTTAAATATTAATAATGAAGATTTTCGATTTTTTTACCATCAATTTGCATGATAATAAATAAAAATATAACCCGAGAAATAGAAATAATAAGTATTTAACATACTTTTTTATTTTTTAATTCAATTTTGAGGTTTTTTCGCTAGTTTAAAACTTACCAAATTTTATTGTTTCAGACTGTTCTGTATATTTTTGTTATGCAAAAGTTATATTTAACTAAAATGACAATAATTGAGTTATAAAAAAATACAAAAACTAATTCGAACTATTAGTTACATATTATCAGTTAATATTCAAAATTCTTGAGCACCGTTTAACTATTTAAATTTTGGGCTGAAATTTTCAGCATAGTCATGATTTCACTAATAGAAACTATTGCTTTTGAAACAAAAAAATTTTGAAACAAAAAATTCGAATTTCAATCATTTTTGATATTTTAAAAATTCGTGAGCGACCTCTCGAAAATTTTTTATCGAGCTGATTTTTGGAGAAACTTCTTGAAACATCGTAAGCCAACAGATTTTCATGCAAGATCGAAAAAAAAAAATAGTCGGTTTTTTTGGGCCACTCTAATATATATCCCAGGGAAAAAAATTTATATTTAATTATATAAAATTTTATATAAATGCTTATATAAAGTTAGATATGAGTTTTGGTTTTATCTAATTTTATACAGTTATATATAATTTTATATAATTATACATAACTTTATAAAATAATATATACAATAATTTTCATGAAAAAAAAAAAAAAAAAAAAAAAAAAAAAAAAAAAAAAAGAATCCCGCCAACCCATGGACCCTAACCTGGGTTCTTCTGGTCCGAAGTCTGAGCTGTTATCCACAATGCTGTATCACACACTTAGCAACAGAAGTTGATTAACTGTATTTATTTGAATTCAAATAAACTTGAAAAAATTAAAGACATCAATAAATGATTGATTTTGTTATTAGCATTGTGGTAAATTACATTATTGTTCATAAAGTAAAGAGACCATTAGCGGTATATTCACTAATAGCGGGACGGTAATGACTTCTTTTGGTAAATTAAAAAAAATTAGAAGTTCAAATTTTTTTATTAGGGTTACAAATAAGTTTCCGCCGTTTTTTAACACAAAATAAATATTTATTATAGAAGAACGGTAATATAAATTTATTTAAAATATTGCCCATCACTTGCAACCACTTTTTCCCATCTCTCAGGCAGCATTTGAATCCCACGTTTGAAGAACTCCTTGTCTTTTGAGGCTATGCACGAATCAACCCAATTTTTGGTATTCTCATAAGATGTGAACCGCTGCGCCGTCAGAGCATGTGCCATGGACCGGAACAGGTGATAATCGGACGGTGCAATGTCTGGTGAATACGGCGGGTGGGGTAACACTTCCCAATCAAGTGTTTCCAAGTACTTTTTCACGGGAGCCGCGTTCCCTTTTTTTTTTTTCTTTTTTCTTTTTTATGAATTTTATTTTTATTTTTATTTCCTTGTTTATGAATCATTCCTAATAATTTTAAACGATGTGAGACTGCTTGCTGAGTGACTTCTAATGTTAGAGCAAGTTCTTTTTGTGTTTGAGATGAATCTTCCTTCAATAATTCCTCCAATTCTGCATCCTCGTAAATTTTTGGCCTTCCACTGCGATCTTTGTCTTCTACGTCGAAATGACCGTTTTTAAACTTTTGAAACCACTCTCGACACGTTCTCTCACTCAAAGCACCCTCACCATATGCTTCTACGAGCAATTGATGCGCCTCAACAGCAGATTTCTTTAAATTAAAGAAGTAAACTAATATTTTCCGCAAATGACGCTTACTTGGCTCAAATTTTGACATTTTCAACTTATACAAATTATATTTTACCAATATAAAATCAATGATATTAATAGGTTATATTGTTCTTGAATGTCCAAACTATTTTTTAAGCCGGTTATCATCTGTGAAAGCTAACCGAAACTCCGTGCCGCGCCATCTACAATAAAACGGCGGAAACTTATGTGTACTCCTAATAACTTAACTAAAATTTTTTTAATTTTATATCTCAGTTTTTTATAACTTAATTTATTGTTGAAACTTCCAAATTTTTTTGCTGTCATCCTGCTTTTGGTCTTGTTAATGTATTTCTAAGAAATTTGAAAAAAGTTTGTATGCTTTATAACGTTTATGAATGTGGTAAATTAAAAATTTTTATGAATCTTTGTAAAATCAAATATTTCGAATAATCTAACA
This sequence comes from Microplitis deprimator, assembly GCA_964016945.1. NCBI lineage: Eukaryota > Metazoa > Arthropoda > Insecta > Hymenoptera > Braconidae > Microplitis > Microplitis deprimator. The sequence continues at coordinate 9,881,758 of OZ024713.1, forward strand.
TTATTCGATCATATCTAAATTATTTCAAAGAATGTTATGATTCCACCCGCACAGCTTAATATTCACTCAGAAATTCCCATTAGATAGAATTTTTTAGAACTCAATAATATCAAATTTTATATAATTATATAAAATTATATAAAAAATTTTCGACCGGATGTATAAATATGTATGATTATATATATAATAATATATATTTATCTAAAATTATATACATAAATATACGATTATATATATTTTTATGTAATTAAATTAGAAAAATTTATATAGTTATATATAAATATATAAGACTATATATGAATTTATATAATTATATATATTTATATATAATTATATATTTTTATATACAATTAAACATACAATTTTTTTAAAAATTAGATATAATCATATATAATTATACAAAATTATATAAAATCATATAGAATTTTATATAATTATATATCATTATATCTAATTATATATAATTTTTTTTCCTGGGATATATATATATACATAATTATGTTATCTTATATATAATCATACATATTTATACATTCGGACAAAAAAATTTTATATAATTACATAAAATTTTATACAATGAAGTTCTAAAAAATGTTATCGAATGGCAATTTCTAAGTGAATATTGAGCTGTGCAGGTGTGTGAATCATAATATTTTCTGAAATAGTTTAGATAAGACCAAACAACTTAAGATTATTTATAAAAACTGCATAATTATTTATTAAATAAAGTCTATTAAATTTTTTAATTTATTACTGCATTCACAAATGTTATAAAGAAAAACTTTTTTTTAAATTCTTGGAAATAGACTAGCAAGACCCAGAGCGGGATGGCAGCTACAAAATTTTAAAGTTTTAACAATGAATTAAGTTATAAAAAACTGAAATATAAAATTCAAAAAGTATTAGTTAAGTTCAAAAGATTTTAACTTCTCATTTTTTTTAATTTGCCAAAAGAAGTAATTATTGCCCCACTATTAGTGGGTATACCGCTATTAGTCTCTTTACCCTATAAACAATAAGATTATCGAATATAATACAAATAATAGAATTAATCATTTATTAATGTCTTTAATTATCTGAAGTTCATTTGTATCTGAATAGATATATACAATTAACTTGTCATTTCAAGTGTGTGATTCAGCACAGTGGTGGACACGTCAGACTTCGAATCAGAAGGTCTTGGGTTCGATTCCATAACTCGGCGAGGTTTTTATTTTCTTTTTTTTTATAGCAGTTATTGTATACATATAAATCACAAAATAAAATTATACTATATTTTTTCCCCGGGCAGTTCCATGAATTTGCAAATTTTACATCTAAATGCGTGTAATTGGAGAATCAATCTACCGTAAGTTGAGCGTAAAATGTCGGTCAAAGTGCAGTCCAATTATTCACATATGTTTGTACTTTCGTTATCCACAGTCGGTAAATCAACTATATATAATAAACAATTAGATGATGTCATTGCTGTAAGTGCTTAAAAAATATATGGTAAAGATTTTTCACAATCGCACTCAGAAACGATCGTCAAATCACTCCATGCAGTCGAATGTTCGACGGCAGAACTTACGACGATTTAACGTCAATAAACGGTAATTTTATCGTGCCGCTAAAACCACTAGGGTTATTATTGGAAATTTTTATAAAATTTTTCACTGTAAAGCCGTGAGAAAAATTAAAAAAAATTTCGTTGCCCGTTTGAACTACTGCAAAGTACCTGTTCGAGCGCCAGTTGAGACAAATCGCTTTTTAGGTTCGCGATTTTAACTAGCAACCACCAGAATTCGCGGGTTGAACCCTGGCTTAGGCTAACCTCTAACAAATTTTTATTGTACTGGGACAGAGCAACGGGCTAGAATTCTTGGAAAGCAAGGACCCGCACTTATTCAAACGCGGCAACGTATGTAAAACTCACTAACCTACTTCACGGCTTATTACGTATAAATTATTTTCTTATTGTTGATTGAATTAGCAGTTATATCTTAATTAATAATACTTTTATTAAACTATTGAATAATTATTACCAGTAAAAATAGGATGAATAGTGAGATATAGAATAAAGGAATTAATCAGAGAAGGTGCAAGTTTATTGCCAATTATATTAAAGTTCAGTTACTTACAATAAACGCTTCCGCAAATAACAATATCAGGAGTTTCCTGGTATACGCTGGATATAAACTATTTCTCTACGTGGAATGGCGCAATTATTACAATGAATTTATTATTTAATTTTATAATATCTTTGTGACGCGAGCAAATCGCTGGAAACGTATAGTAATTATTTTATTTTATTTAACTTTAATATTGAAACTTAATAACTAAGCAGTAGAATGATATCGCAAGTTAATTGCCTGTATTATATGAAAAATTAATGCAAGTTAATTGCCTGAGTAGAATAATTATCGCAAAGTATTTGTAAGAAAATACGTTTTTACGCTAATTGATCCAAGATCGAAGTCATTGACCGATAAATTTGAGCGTAGGACTAGCCTCGGGCTTTTGTCCCCACTGCACTCTTACAGACATGCGTCGACGTGATAATTGGTGATGTGACCACGGCACTATGACTTTTGTAGTTTCAGACGGCAACGAGACGGGGAAAAATGGGAATCGCAAAGTTGAGGACGACGAAGATAATTCACATTGTCTCAATATTAAGTCCGCGAACCGTCATTTTTGTCGGTAACTTTACCGTAAGTTACGCTAAAAACTACCGTGATATTAGGATCGTCAGAATAAATCGTGCTGTAACTTTACGAAAAGTCTACTTTTAAATATGGCACAACTCTTAATTACCCTGAAAATGTCAGAATTTACGGTCCACCAATATGCTTACGGTAGCTTTACCGTGAATGCTTCAAGGACATTTACCCGATATTTACGAAAAGTTTACCGTTGAATTACAGCATATTGACAGTACCGTTGTGGTAACTGTGCAATAGACCAACCGTAACACTACTGTAATTTTACGGTAGCCCTGCCGTAAAATTATGGTAGAGCTGCCGTAAGTTATGGTAGTGTTAAGGTAGTTCTACCGTAACTTGCGGTAGTAGTACCGTAACTTTCGGTAGTTTTATCGTAGCTTACGGGTTTTGTCACTCGTAATCCGAAGACATTAAATCTGCGGCTTGAAATCCGCGACTTTTGATCCGACATTTTGAAATCCGTAACAAAAAAATCCGCACGAAAATTTATCCGCTGCCATAATAGTCGCGATAATAATTTTATAATTATAACATTAACGAAGATTATTTGATGTAAGATAACATTATTATTTATTGAACTATTATTACAATATAGAAATGCAGGTTATATGTGTTGAAATTATAAAATATAAAAACCTATACGTTTGAAGGGTACTGTGCCCTTTCTTCACAGGTTACATGTGTGTGTGATTAAAAATATAAACCGATATACTTGCAATAGTAGTGTATAATTTTCAAAAAAAATTAGACCAATACTTTTTGGAAAATTTTCGTCAATGAAATAACTGATATTAGTTAAATAAAAAAAAAAAAAACGTTAAATAATGAAGAAACTCTAAAAAAAAAATGCAATAATATTTTGTCATGGGGATATTTTGTCTGGTTATATTTGAACGGGAGATTTTACGTCGCGGATCTATTGTCCACGGAGTACAATTCATGTCACCAACTTACGTTCATGTACGGTAACCTTCGGTAGAGCCACCGTAACTTACGGTACAGCCACCGTAACTAAAGATAGTTACACTGCCGTAGGTTACGGTAGAACTACGGTAAGTTACGGGAAGACTCCCGTAAACCTACTCTCTAAAAATGAATTAGTGAAATTCTCGCGAACCAGTGGATAGCCACTATTTCTACAGCTATAAGTATACCACTAATTCAACCAGTGGTATACTTATAGCTGGTTCCCAGTGAATATTCACTAATTTGAAAAAATTTCACTGATTCATTTTTAGAGAGTACCAACAATTACATGTGATCTGAGACTTTTCTTATTTTACTGGCCTAGGTATGTAATATACTATTCTTTTTATCATCAATGCAATATAAGTGCTATCTTAGTGCTCGCTCTTTTGTTCGCCAAATAGCTTGTTTGCTCATTCAACTGTTTTCACGACATTTGTGTGCGTTATACGATTATCTGCGTGCGACAAGTAAACTTGTCGCACGCAAGTTTAATTCTACTGGCATTCAGATTATCGTTTAGTCCATACAAATGTCGTGGCAACAGTTAAATCGGAAAAATGTTCCTTGGAGGACAAAACAGCGAGTGCTAAAAAAAAAACAGTGATTGGCAAAAATGATATTTTCGTCAATTTCATTCCCATTAATTATTGTGTGTTAAGAAATTGTATAATTGTTGCATTAAATATTATTTATTACTCAAGTATTCAGTAATTAGACAGTAATGTATTTCTAATATTTAAAAAATCGATAATTTATATTCGGTTATTATTCAATAAATTTATAACTTGTAATTGAGATCAAACAATTATTCAATAACCAAGTAATTAGAATTTAGCTCTTGTGGATTACTGATTTTTCAAAAAATTACGTACATGTTCTTCCAAATTTATCAATTATCTGAATAATTAGATACTTATGCCATCTAATTACTAATTTTTAAAAAAGTTAGTTCATTATTCTTTCGATTATTAATTATTTGAATAACTAATAAATCAGTTTTTCAAATTATTAATTTTTTTTTAAATTATTTGATTGTCATTTCCGATTGTCTATTACTTGAATAATCAAGAACTTCGCTTTTCTAATTACTAGTTTCTAAAAGAAATGTTTAATATTATTTGTAACTATCAATTAGTTGAGCAATAAAATACTTAAACAATTTTTATAACAAATATAAACGAATAAAGCAATAATAAATAAATATATGATAGAATAATTAAATAACCATACACAAGTAAATTATTTAATACACAATTTGTTATTAAGAATGTGAAAATTAAATGTTATTATTTTGATTCAAGTTTTTTCTTTTACAGAATCTTTAGGACCTAATAAAGATGTACAGTAACAAAAGTCCCTAATTATATTTATTTATAAATGTTGAACTTTAAGAAAAAGTATATCGTAACATTTGAAATACAAAGTTTAGAATTTAAGATTCATCATACGCTGAATATTTAGGTCCTAACCAGAGATGAAAGAATTTATAGGACTTAATAAGTATAAATAGTTCCATTAGATTTGAAAAAAAAAGATGATTTTTTTCTGTTATAAAATCTTTAGGAGCTATTAAGCGTATAGAATACTCATAGGGTTTAGTTAGGTTCACTGAAAGATGTTAAATAAGAAAAAAAAAGTAACATAGAATTTAAAGAACTTATTTAGGAGTTAACGATTATTTATATTTAGGATACTTAGGTTTTAATTAGAAAGTTTAGAATTTATCCTACCAAATGATAATGGATAGTTTTTATAGGTTCTTAAAAGATGTTAAATTTCGATTTTTTAGAATCCATAGGACCTAATAAGAGCATAAAGTATTAAAAATACTTATTTAGGTCCACTTAAGAATCTCAAGTACTAAAATAGGAGCATTTAAGTATATTGAGTACTTAAATCGAAGTTAAATTTCGTTTCGGGTACGGAGTAAAATAAGTAATAGTAAAAGTGAAAAAAAGTAAAAGGAATTAATGATAATGATAAAAGAAAACTAAATTTAATAATAAATTAATTAATAATTATTTACTTTTCCAATTTAATTAATTTATTTAAAATTGGCGGAAAATTATTTTAAAATCAGTGTGTGTGGAAAATAAGTCGAGGGGACTGAGTGAGTGTGTGTGAAATAAATCAGGATTTTAACGGAAAAATTGTCGTAATGTAAGGTCTCGCGAAGGTTAAGCGATTTTAAACTTATTAGTTAAGTAAAAAGTCCAAAGGTAGTTGGCAAACTATTGTGTGTGTGAGTGTGCGAAAAATGCCAAAGGTAGTTGGCTAAATTTAATAAATAAAATAATGCAGGTTAATAAATAAATTAGGTTTAAGTGAAATATTGCGGGTCAATAAATAAGGTTTATAAAAAGTTCTAGGGTTTGTAAAGGTTTATAAGGTCAATAAAGTTATAAGGTTTATAAGGTCAAAAAAAAAGTTATAAGGTTATAAAAAGTTATAAAATAATGGAAATAACATTGTTATAAAATTTTAAATATTTAAACATAAATACTTGTTAGAGAAATTTATAATATATATAAATATATTGTAATTATATTTATCCTCAAACCGTATATTTTTCTGCTCTTATTTTAATGAATGCTTAAATAATAAGTAACCAAAATTGCATTTTCGTGAGAATAAAAAATTATGTAGTTTCAATTTTTCTCAAATCGAACTTTGTGAGTAATTGTGATGATGTTTCCGATCCTTGGTGACAATTTAATATTCAAAAAATCAGAGGAATAGGATCAGGATAAGTTAATTAAAACTCATATTTATTCGCGACGTTTCGGCTTTTATTAAGCCTTCCTCAGGCACTCTGAAAAAATGAACCACACCAATCATTTACAAAATACAAACAATATTAAAACCATACTCGTACAAAACATACCATAAATACCGCTTTAACGAAGTCAGTCTTATTAATTCTTGTCATAGTGCATTATCAACCACGGTCCAGTTAAATAAGTAAGTCCAATGAGCTATCACGATGTCTAAAACCAACAATCATTATTTACTGGTAAAATTATTAATTAAAACATGTGCTTGTTTTAACCTTTTCTCATAATCACTAAGTCAAATGCGTGTGTGCGAGCTCGCGCATGCGCCCTACAACCAAAAAAATTCTTTACTACAAAACAACTCTAGTCAAAACAATTATCATCGCACGTAATTTACAATACAATTACAAAACTTTAAAATTCCAAAGCAGAATATCTTTAAAATTCAAAATATTAAAATTATCCATTAGATTTTAATTTATAATTGAGTTGCTCATAATTATCAATTAGAATCTTAATGCTTCATTCAAATCTATTGCATTATCTATTTGAATTTATTTTATAATTTTAATCGATTATTAATTGAAATTCTATTGTTTAATCCAACAATTTTGAATTGAACATAATTAATTTGTTTCTGAACTTGAAATTGGCCATTAAGAATTTTATGTTAAATCTCACAATATTACACTGTAACCTAATTCCGGAATAAATGCGGACCAGATGACTTTATATATTTATTTTTTTCGAAGTTAGTTTAACTTTAAGTAGTTTTTTTCATAGAGGGAAGACCGGAGCAAAGAGGCCCCCTCAGGCATAGAAGCTCTCCTGAAATTTTGATCAAAAATAAATTTTTTTTTTTTTCGTCTAATTACTATGAATCCGATATATTTAGGGATTTTTAGCTCTACGCATTACACCCGGGGCAAAATAGACCAGCCAAAAATAATAAAAAAATTATTTTTTCATATTTTTATCGTCGAATTTAAACAAATTTAACATATTTCCACATTTTTAGCCCTACTCATAACACCTAGGGTAAAATAGAATAGACGAAAATTCTGAAAAAACGATTTTTTCATGTTTGTATGGTCAAATTATAAAAAATTTAATATACTCATCCATTTTTCGGCTGATTCTCTATAGCTAAGGCAAATTTGGCCACTAAGAATATTCGGAAATCATAATTTGTTTTTTAATTAATATAATTTTTTAAATAAAACAGAATTATTTGTAATCTAAGAAATTAAACAACATTTTTTTTGGGTTAAAAATAATGACAAATAAGAAATATAGAATTGTTTTTTTATTGAAGAACAATTAGTTATTAATCTTATCGTGGAAAAACGATTTATTACACCTAAAAAAATTTTTTTTGAGTATTATAAAACTAAAAATAGTTGTCGAGAGAGAAAAAAATACATTTTTAACAATGAAAACAATTTAAAAAAAAAATTTTTTTTTTTCATCATTTTTGGAGGGGGGCCTCCTCTTCATCTTTTTTGCCCAAAAAAAAAAAAAATTTTCTTTAGGTACAATAAATCGTTTCCCCTCGATTAGCTTAATTACTAATTGTTATTTAATAAAAAAAACACTTCTAAGTTTTTTATTTGTCATTATTTTGAACCCAAAGACGTGTTTTTTGATTTTTTAGATTACAGATTATTTTGCATTATTTAAAAAATTTTATCAATTAAAAAACAAAATAATATTGTCGAATATTTTTAGTGGCCAAATTTGCCCCAGCTATACAAAATCAGCCGAAAAATGGATTAATATTTAAAATTTTTTTTAATTCGACGATAAAAATTTGAAAGAATCATCTTTTTAGAATTTTCGGTTGGTCCATTTTGCCCTCGGTGTTATAGATAGGGCTAAAAATGCGGAAATATATTAAATTTTTTTTAATGTGACGACAAAAATTCGAAAGAATCATTTTTTCAGAATTTTCGGCTGGTCCATTTTTCCCCAGGTGTCATGCGTAGGGCTAAAAATGCGCAAATTCATCGGATTTATAGTAATTAGACGAAAAAAAAAACATTTTTTTTCTATAAAATTTTGGGGGTACCCCGTTTTGCCTACCCTACCCTCTTTTGCCCCCCCCCCCCCTCCTTCCTCCCCTATACTCAAGGATTCATATTATTATGACATGGATTCCGCGATTTAATTTATAGCCAATTTTTATTAGCACCATATTTTTCTTATATCTTAAATCGACATCTAAAAATGTTGGTGAAACAATAACTATTTGTAATTGAAATATTTCAATTACAGTTAGATAAATAATTTTTTTAATACGCATTATTTGAAATAATTTAATTTCCATTGAATTAAGATTTCTAATAATTTATTCTATAAAAATTGAATTACTATTATTTTTAATAGCTAATTGAATATTAATTGAAATTAAATATTATTTTTAATGTTAAATGCATGTGTATGCAATAAATATTTAATTGATAATTGAAATATGATTGATTTAAATATTATATTTAATGAATAATTGAAAAAAAAATTTGCATTATCCATTAATAAATTAATGAATCATGCATTAAATTTACATAAAAAATTTTGCAACTCTGTACTGGCCTACCCAGGCTCGGCCTCCGAAGGTTGGTCCGAGATCTGACCAACGCTTAAATGACAAGCCTTGGTTTGCCAGTCTTGGGCCAAGATTCAACAAACATTTAATTGACAAGCCTTGGCTTGCCAATCTTGGGATAAGGTTCAGCCAATACTCAATTGACAAGTCTTGGTTTGCCAGTCTTGGGCCAAGGTTCAACAGATATTTAATTGACAAGCCTTGGTTTGCCAGTCTTGAGACAAGATTCAGCCAATACTCAACTGACAAGCCTTGGTTTACCAGTCTACATAACAAATGGAACCTGAAAACCTCGGGCTTCTATGTACAGCGTAACAGCCTAGTGGATCAGACACTTGCCTAGCAGCCATGAAGGACCAGGTTCAAGACCCAGCAAATGCATAAAAAATTAGTTTCATCGATCTACCCAATTTCTCTATAGTACAAATTTATTTCAATATGTTACCATCACGCATATGTCTACTAATTTTTTTTTTATTTTCAATAAGCGTAGGTGATTCTTTAGCTATAGTCGGCACAATATTGGCTCTCGATATTGGGCCAATACTTAGATGCAGTCTTGGCATAATACTGTCACTCAAGCTTGGCTCGGTGTTATCATTTCGATGCTTAGACAGTCTTGGATCAAGCTTGAATTTCAAGCTTTCCCCAGAGTTAATAAATCTTTCGCTAAGCCTCAGCCAAGCTTGGGCCTATAGTTTTTTCCTTTAAGAGTTGTCCAAGTTATTTCATGCATCATTCTCAACCGCCGCCATTTTCAACATGGACATTGTAACACGGAAACATTGACATACACCCTAAATTTTGTTCTAAATTTTTATTTTTGCAAATAGCTTACGTACTATAACTAAAAATGGTAAAAATAAGTTATGAAGGAATCATAAGTTTTGAAATTTTTATGATAGAGAGCAGTTTTAAGATACACTGATTATTACTATAAAACTGTTATTCGAATTGTTAGTGTGTAATCAATAGTTTAATCGCTATGTCTAAAAAACGCGTTATTTTTCGAAATTTTCACTTTCTAAAGCCATTTTCAAAAACAATATTGGCAGTAGAAACTCGACTCAATGAATTTTTTTCCAGGAAATTTAAAATTATTAAAGGGTCGTCGGTCAGTTAATTAAAAAAAAATGCCATAACAGCGTGTAGAAGTAAATAAATACTGTTGAAAAAATCACATTATAACAGGGCTATGCTGTTACTCTGGTCGTCCTTAAATTACCTTTTTAAGGGCGCCACTGGAAGTGATAACGGCCTCCCAGAGCCGGATCTTGAATCGTCAGGGTCGGTGTAATTTATTTAATTGTAAGAAAAAGATGAGGAAGGATAATTTATAAATAATTTAATATTTCCAATTAACAAATTAAACCTTTTATTTATTTAATTAACCTCTCACCTTTTGACCTTTATACCTTTATACCTTATATAAACCTTCTGAACCTCTATAACTTTATAAACTTATAACCTTTATATAAACCTTATATCATATATAGACCTTAATTTTATTTACCCGCGATAATTCACTTAAACCTAATTTTTTTTTCAACCCGCAATATTTTCCTTAATAAAATTGGCCAACTACCTTTGGCATTTTCCACACACTCACACACACAATTTTGTTAAAATCGCTTAACCTTCACCAGACCTAATTTCTACAATTTTCTATTAAAATCTTTATTTATTTCCCTCACACACTCACTCAGTCCCCTGGACTTTATTTTCCCCACACACTTATTTAAAATAAATTTTCCCGCTAAACTAAATTAATTAATTTGAAAGTTTAAATAATTATTAATTAATTTATTATTTAACCTTTATTTTCCTTAATAATTATTATCCCTTTATCACTTTCATTACTAAATTATTTTTACTCACAATTCCGTGACCGTTTTCACTATCACTTTTTCCCGAAGTTCTCATAACAAAATTCACCCGCTACAATTTACACCTCTTCTATGTACTTAGTTCAGGTATTTTTCATCACAATAGTTATTCTTATTTCATACAATTATTTTATTTAATCATTTATTTTATTTAATTTATTATTTTATAAATTAACTTAATTTCACTTATTTAACTATTATCGGTAACTGTAACCGCGAGACTTCTTACTCTTATTTTTATCAATACCGTTTATTTAATTATTTAATTTTATTGTTAATTTACTTATAATTAATTAATATTACCGACTAGCACTTCGTGACTAGATTCGACGGCAGTTTCCGGTGCGTGGGTTCCACGACCTACCTGGATACTTCTAGAATATTTCCGGCTACCTGCCTGGAGTTGATTAATTAATTATTTTAGATAATTTAATTCCGGTTTAATTTATTAATTTATCTATTTAATTTACGAGTAATTAATTTACGGACAAATTTAACGCGACGCTACCAGACGTACGACTATGTATTTAAAATTTCTCCGGCTTACTGCCTGGAGTTAATTTTAATGAATACCTTGACACAATAAATTTTTTTTTTTTTTCTGTCCTCGTCGTAGTTGTCCTTGTTTTGTCCTGGTCTCGTAATTTTTGTCTCGTTCTCGTAAAGTTCCGTCTTTGTCTCGCTCCTTCTCGATCTCTTTCAACTATAACCTCGTTCTCTCCTTCAACCTGTTTAATCAGAGGCAATCAGTAATTTTCATAATAGATACCAGCTACCTGCCTGGTATCTGATAAAATAATTTAAAACTTATCGCTTGGTTCCACAATAAAAAACTCAAGCTAAAAATTGAATAATTACCTTATATTAATTTTACGGCGTTCCTTTGGTTGTCGACTTTTCACTTCGGTCCGTCAGGTCCAATTGTTCCGGTCACTAATGTTATTTCACGTTCCGGTCCCCGTTTATAATTGCTTTCTCCCCACATGACTTCGGGCGTCTTCGAACTTTGGTGACTCCTACTTACTTCTAATTGGGGCTGACGTTCGAACATTTGAATTTTCACTCCCGGTCGACTAGTCGCGTTCTACACGGGGTAACTCTGGTTGGAATTGTCACGTGATCGACAGCACACATAATAACTTTTATTTTATTTCAAATTGTACGCGGTAAATTCAAATTTACGCCGTTACAACATTCTATGTTACTCAAAGGGGAAATCTTCGAATTCGATAAGAGATCTATTAAAATTGGGATTAAAGATTGAGATAAAAAAAAGTTATTTTTCACACCTTATCTACAAAATTTTCATGTAAGAGTAAAATAAAATGTTGTTTTGCTTTGAACACCCTATAAACATATAGGGTATTCCATGCCAAATCGACCACTTTTGACGACGACCCCTTTTGATTTGGCTAAATTTTTTTTTCCATTCCTACTTCATTAAAATCATTTTTCAGGAAATTTATAAATTTTTTTACCTGCCCGAGTCAAAATCTGAAGTGTTATTCCAACGTCTCGAGCGTCTCAAGTGTTATTCCAACGTCTCGAGCGTCTCAAGTGTTATTCCAACGTCTCGAGCGTCTCAAGTGTTATTCCAACGTCTCGAGCGTTTCAAGTATTACTCTAACGCCTCGAGCGTTACAAACGTAACTCCAACGTATCGGACAAAGAAAATGTAAAATCCATGTTTTAAAAACATTACAAACATGAACTGGTTCAGGCTGGACTGGCAAGGGCACTAGCTGTCAGTTTGTAAGACGATGAAAGGGCTCAGATTTTTTTGTGAGGGCAGGAGGGCGGAGTAGAAAAATTATGATTAAAAATTACCACTGGTTCAGGCTGAAGTACCAAAGGTACGAGCTGTCAGGTTAAAAGATTATAAAAGCGTTCAGATCTTTCTGTAAGTCGGAGGGAGGGGCAGAAAGATAATGATTAAAAATTACAACTGGTTCAGGCTGAAGTACCAAAGGTACAAGCTGTCAAGTTATAAGATGATGAGAGGGCTGGGATTATTTTGTGAGGGTAGGGAGGGAGAAGAAAAATTATGATTAAAAATTCCAACTAGTTCAGGCTGAAGTACCAAGGGTACAAGCTGTCAAGTTATAAGATGATGAGAGGGCTGGGATTATTTTGTGAGGGTAGGGAGGGAGAAGAAAAATGATGATTAAAAATTCCAACTAGTTCAGGCTGAAGTACCAAGGGTACAAGCTGTCAGGTTGTAAGATGATAAGAGGGCTAGAATTTTTTTGTGCGGGTAGAAGGGAGGAGAAAAATAATAATTGAAAAATCCAACAGGTTCAGGCTGGAGTACTACGGGCACTATCTCTCAGATTGTTTAATAATGGAAGGGCTCATATCTTTCTGTAAGTTTGGCGGGTTGGGGGGGGGGGGGGGTAGAGCAGAAAATTATCTGAGCGCTCCCATCATAGAACAATCTTACAGCTAGATCCCTCGGTACTCTATCCTGGACTAGTTGGATTTTTTACTCAGTTCCCCCCCCCCCCCGCCACCTCCACGAAATGATCTGAGCCCTTCCACTATCGAAGAATCTGAGAGCTAGTGTCCTTGGTACTTCGGCCTGTACCTGTTCGATTTTTTAGTCATTATCTTTCTGCCCTCCGTCCCACGAAATGATCTGAGCCCTTCCATCATTAAACAATCTGAGAGCTAGTGCCCGTAGTACTCCAGCCTGAACCAGTTGGATTTTTCAATTATTATTCCCCCCCCCTGCCCTCACAAAAAAATCCTAGCCCTCTTATCATCTTACAACTGACAGCTTGTACCCTTGGTACTCCAGCCTGAACTAGTTGGAATTTTTAATCATAATTTTTCTTCTCCCTCTTTACCCTCACAAAATAATCCCAGCCCTCTCATCATCTTATAACTTGACAGCTTGTACCTTTGGTACTTCAGCCTGAACTAGTGGTAATTTTTAATCATAATTTTTCTACTCCGCCCTCCTGCCCTCACAAAAAAATCTGAGCCCTTTCATCGTCTTACAAACTGACAGCTAGTGCCCTTGCCAGTCCAGCCTGAACCAGTTCATGTTTGTAATGTTTTTAAAACATGGATTTTACATTTTCTTTGTCCGATACGTTGGAGTTACGTTTGTAACGCTCGAGGCGTTAGAGTAATACTTGAAACGCTCGAGACGTTGGAATAACACTTGAGACGCTCGAGACGTTGGAATAACACTTCAGATTTTGACTCGGGTGACTCAATAAAAGTTATAAGGTTTAAAAAAAAAAGGCTTTTATTTTTTCAATTTGCTAAAACTCATTCAAAAATTGTCTAATTGTGACGTTTTTTTTTTTTTGTTATTTCAAAATTTTTGTCTTTGAATGTAGTTTTCAGAAAAAAATACAAAAAAATTTTTAAGATGAGAAACTCCATAAAATTTTCACTTTTTTTGAGAGAAATCGCTGTTTTCTCAAAGTTCGCCATTTTTTATTTTCTCAAAAAAAAACTTCAATTAATTCTGCGATTATTCTGGACAACCCCAGAGTGTGTCGACATTTCCTTCTATTTTTTATTTTTATCAATTAAAAAAAATTTTTCCAGGATGACATTTCTGGAAAACGAAAAAATAAAAAAAAAAGAAAAAAAGTTTTTTTCTTTTTTCTTTTTTACATTTATTCAAGTTTTTCTCGTTTTCAGAAATTTTATTCCTTTTTCTCTTTACCTGACATTTACTAAGTTACTAACGCAAAAATGGAAGAATATCCGGAAAAAAATTAATTTTTTCATTTTGATGATGATTACACAATTGAAGGAACAAAACTTGTTCCTATAATTGTTTTGTGAAACTTTGAGCAATCGGTCCAGATAAACGCCTCGATGTATATATTTAAAAATTGACAGAGCTTTCGGCACTACATTAAGCTGTAAAATCACCCAGCAACATCAGCCTTTCTATCAATATTTGCAAAGTAGCGGTCGATTGACTAAAAAAAAACCATAAAAAGTCAATTTTATGTACGCTTTTCAGATCGATGTTAAGCATGAAAAAAAAAATATTCCTTTTTCGAAAATTAAAAATGAAACTTGTGTGAGTCTCATTCGTTTTTAAAGTTGCCCTCAAAATGACTGTGCGACCATTAGTTGCTGAGATATCGATAATCAAAGACAAAATGATCCTCTTTCATGTGAAGGCTGAAACCTCAGCAGCAAATTGTCGTACTAAGAAAAAAAAAGTATATTGTAGCTGTATAAATTTACTAAACAAGCCATAAATTGGTTTTCTTGAAAAAAAATTTCACGGTCCCGTAGACCCAAAAAACACAACCAAAAAATATAGAAAATTTTTGTCTCGAGCTATTTCTTATGATTATGCAATAAGTGTGGTTCAAAAAATGATTTTGCCGAAAGATTCTCAAACTAAAAATTTCAAGCTTCAAATTGCTTTTTTTGTTTTTTCGATACGACCATTTGTTCCGAAAATACAGCCTTCCGAAAATCACTAAAATATTCGTGAAATTTTTTTGTTCCTTTAATTTTTTTTTGGAATAAATGTATATAGCTGGAAGATAATGATTTTGTTTTAAAAAAACAAGAGAGACAGAGTAAAAAGAGTGATTTATAGTTTTACATTTATTAATGATAAGTATAAATCCATGTAATTAATTTTCACATTGTCAGATGGCAGTGCATACGTGATTTTTAGTATTTGGATATAAAAGAATAAAACATAAGAATGTGTCACAACGTCATACAAACTTTAAGAATAACATTTGAAAATTTTATCTCTAATATAATAATTATGGTTTAAAGATAATATATCATGAGTTATTACTTATACTGTGATATAAATGTGTGTTTGTGCCTACGTGTGACTGTATATGCATGTATTTTATATACATAAATGTGTATACAATTTCACTAATGACATCTCAAAGTCTACTCTTGAATATCAACTTAATGCAACTTATCTACTGGTTGATAGTAAAAAAAATCGGTTGTCCGTTGTCATTAATCTGTGAAACTGTTAAAGTCACAATAAAAAATTGTTTTTGGATTGATTGTATGGTAGAGTCTATAAAAATTTTTCTGTAAAAATATTTACTGTTATAAGTATGATAATTCGTTTAAATAACAACTATTGAATAACAATAAATAATAAGAATTACATTCTAAGTGAAAAAATAATTTATAAATTTGAAATAATTATAAGTGGTTAGAGTGTTTGAAAGACAAAAACTACTAAATATAACGTCAATCGTAATAATGTTCGAATTATTAAGTTATTCAATTATTTTATCACTAATATATTGCATTATTTTATTAGTAGTTGGATTTTATATTTATTATTTACTTTGGATCGTTAAGGTAACTAAAAAATTCGGTTTATTACTTTTTATTATCATTCGGTCATTTTTATTTTAATAATAAAAATAAATATTTAAGTGGTTATGAGTTAATCAAAATATATGTATATATATATATATATATATATATATATATATATATATATATATATATATATATTAGACTGTGTCAGAAAAAAAGTTTATTTTTTATTTTAACTAAATACATCTCAAAAGTTACTTTTATAAAAAAAAAAATTTTCCTAAAATTTCAGCTCTAGGTCTCAAAAATTGAGCTGGCGCACGGGGGGGTCCCCTTTCTCATTCAAAATAAATTGAAAAAAATTTGTTTTTTCTATTTTGTAAATAACTATGTCAAAAAATTTTTTTTCCGATTTTTGAATTCAACAATCTTGTAGGAAATTAAATTCTCTACAAAAAAGGTCTCGTGTGTTATACGCTTAAAGTTAATAGAAAAAAAGTTATGGAGGTTGAAACTGAGGGGAAAAAGTCGAATTTTAAGGATGGGAAAAGAATAATTTTTTTTCATTTTTTCTTCAATTCTACAAAATTCTATTGTAATTGAGATTGATACTCAAGGTTTCTTGTATTAATGTTCTCTAGGTTTATAATACTTCAAAATAATATTAGACTACAAAATTTTTTCTAAATAATTGAATTTTTCTCAACTTTAGAACTCAGTTCTGTAACTATCTTCCTATGAGCTCTATTAAAACGACTCTAAGGACCATTTTCATAGATAATTCAATTCTCTATAAGAACTTTAATTGCAAAATAATAAAAAAAAGTCCTGCCAGTTACCGAATGAAAAACAAAAATTTTTTCATCCTAAAAATTCAACTTTTTCCCCTTAAGTTTCAACTTCCATAACTTTTTTTCTATCAACTTTAAGCGTATGACACATGAAACCTTTTTTGTGGAGAATTTAATTTCCTACCAGATTGCTAAATTCAAAGATCGAAAAAAAAATTTTTGACATAGTTATCTACAAAATAGAAAAAACAAATTTTTTTCAATGTATTTTAAATGGGAAAGGGGACCTACCCCTGTGCCAGCTCTTTTTTGAGATATAGAGCTGAAATTTTAGAAGAATTTTTTTTTTTGTTAAAGTAACTTTTGAGATGCATTTAATTAAAATAAGAAATGAATTTTTTTTTCTGACCCAGTTTAATATATATAACCATATGGCTCTATTTAAGTACTACCGATTATTAGCCTTCCAAAACGATGCTATGAACATTAGACTGTGCCAAATAACATCGATATTTTTTTTTTCGGTCTCATACGAAAATTAGGTTGTCTCTTACAAAAAAAAAAAAAAATCCTGTCAAAATGCCACATCAATATGTCCATTTTAGTTAGATATTTTTCTAAATCTAGGTATTGCATTTGTCCTCATGGTCGATTTTTCAAGGAATTTTGTCATAACCCATCATAATTGGTTGAGCAGAGTTCAAAAATACCATTCGTTAATAAATTTATATTATCAACGGATCGCGAATGTTGATACTTAGTCTTGTAAGGAATTGGACGATCTACAAATAGGTCTCTTATAATTTTTCGCTTATTCCACTTGGCTCAGAGTTATTTAATGTTAAAGTCTAACCTTAAATAGTTTATTGGCAATTTCACAATATTTTTAATTTTGACTTTAAAAATATGGTCCGAAAATAAAAAAAATATTTTACTTTATGAAGTACACGTCACGTTTTTTGACAAAACGTCGAATTTTTTTTTGTAATCATTGATTTAATGTTCAAAACTTAAAATTTCTTGAATCTTGAATTAAAGTTAATATAAAATAAAAGTATAACCTTAATTACCTTTCAACTATACTATCACAATTACTACAGCAATTCATATTTATTAAACAAAAATATTAATTCAAATAAATTTTACTTTCGTATGTTGAAAGTAGGCTTTAAAAATGCCATCTGGCAGCCAGAATGAAAGGTAGATTTTTCGAAAATTTGTAGCACCACCCTGACTTTTTGGTAAGATGCGCTTAGTTCAAAACGAAGGCAGCCCTTGTTCGTTTCTACTAAGGTTGAAACCAATTTTCGAAGGTTGGTTTTTCAATCCGAGATTCTTAATCCGCGATTTAAATATTGTTAGTATCCTTATATATTGATATATAAATGTACGAGCAATACTAAATTAATGGCATATTACTAAAATCTCGAATTGACAAAATAGCTTCGAGTAAACGGGATTAGAAACGAAAATATACATAGGTACGTAACAAAATATAGATCGATAAAAACTTACACAATTCATAAAAAATTCAAGATTTATAAATTCATTAAAATTATCAAAAACGGCGCAAACGAATATTTAGATATGTAAAAATGAAAAATTAAATATGAAGCTCAATGATTTCTCATGTAATTGGTAGAGAATTATGATAGATTAATAAAGAAAAAGGTAAATAACAGTTACACAGAGAGAAATTAATCATTCTATCTACAATACTAAATTTTTAATTTTAACTTATTAAAATGGTAATAAAATTTTTCACCGGTAAAATAATTAGTTTTAACATTGAAAATGATAACAGTTATAATTGATGATGGTAACGATTACTATCAAAGATGCCAATTGGAACTAGGGTAAACGCAACAATAGATGGACGGTTAAGCAGACTCTCATGTTTTTCAATCAAAATAAAACAATAAAATATAAATAATTTTTAATAAAATGAATTATACTTATGTGAAAATGTTTAATTAACTAGAAATAAATTATTAAAACTTTGTATAACGTAGTGGTTAATTACGAAAAAGGAAAATTTAAGAAAAAGTCCAAATCCCCAGTAGATGGACAAAATCTCCAATAGATGGACAGCCAATACCAGTAGATGGACGCTTCTTGCAAATGATATTTTCATCTTATTATGAATATAAAGAATTATTAAATTTTTCATATAACAGCTTGTGTTTAATACAATTAATTAAAAAACAAATATGAGATAATAATTTTCAATATATATATATGTAGTATTTTTAATATCATCTTTAAAAATTTCTCACTCTTACATACTTGGTAATGCAAAATATATGATAATATATTACGTAATATTAATTAATGAATTATAAATATTTATAAATTATTAATTATTTTACTTACATTTTATTTATATTCAAAAATAAATAAATAAATGAGTTTATGTTAACAAACAATTTCATTTAAATGTTATGAAAAAAAAAAAAAAAATTGAAAATTTACCAAATAAATCCAATGTCTATCTACTGGGTTAAGGTTAGAAATTTGTCTCCAATAGATGGACGGCAAATTTTCTTAAATTTTTTTGATTTTATTCGTTAGTTATTGAATAAATAAAATTGTTAATGAAATACGAATATAATCATATGTACATATCTTATTATATTTTATTTATTTATTTCTTTATTTCAATGTATAGAATACAGGAGTATCTTTTTACATTTTTGCCTTTAAATCGCAACTGCTTCTTTTTTCTGCTTTCATTGTGCGGCTGTGGCCCGACTTGTGCTTATACTGTACTTGTACCATTACGGTGATACCCTACCCCCCACCTAGGTTGTGGGAGTATAGGGGCAAGGGAAACCACAGAGAAAACCTTTGCCAGTACAGTTCGGTTTGGGTGAGGCTCTAGTGATCGACAAAATTCCCATTTTACCGATCACTAGATCCTCATCCCGCGCCTAACGCTCAGAGACCTCCGATCGAGCTCAACGCGTGGCTAAGCGGTCACCCAGCCAAGCAGCAATCCTACTCGATGCTGCTTAACTTGGGTGATCGCCCGAGCCACACGAGAACCGCTCGGCTGCCTCTGGCGCTTACATATCTTATTATATTATTTATTTATATTAGTTATAACAAATATAGTTTACCGGTTGTCTGTCACATACTTAGTAGTAGTGGCGCTTTTGAAGCAAAACGACGTCACGTCAAATAAAAATAATTTTTTTTATGATTACCCTTGCGGTTTTCATGATACGGTTTGAACACTGTATTAAAAGAGTATAAACGTAGTCGATAACAAGTAGTTTTACCGTATTTATACGGTATATTTGTGAAATTTAATTACGGTATTACAGAGCTTATACGGCATTTCTACCGTATAAATACGTTATTTTTACCGTAATAACACGGTACTTCTACTGTATTAATACGGCATTTCTATAATATTAATACTTTATTTATATGATATTAATACTAAATTTCTACCGTAATAATACAGCATTTGTGCTGTAATAATACCGCATTTCTACCGTAATAATATGGCATTGTTACCGTAATAATACGATTTTTCTACAGAGTTCACACAACAATTGTACTGATTTAATAAGGTTTATACGGAATTATATATATATATATATATATATATATATATATTATAACGGGTTTTTCACCACCGGGGATCTACCGGAGTGAAGTCCGAATCCATGTACTATTTTTAGCAACCTTCTTCAAAATTTTAAAGTTGGGCGCGAGGTGATTTTATAATCACCAAAATAAACAATAATAGAAATTCAGCTCAGGGTGGCGGATCGGGGAAAGGTCAAGCACTTAGAATGACGATAAATAATTGATCAGAGTTAAACAAAAATAATAAGTCGTATATTAAACAACAAAATAATTGATCGGTATCACAATTAATAATCGGTTACAACAAAATATAATTTGCCGTTGTTGGCTTGACTCGATATAAAAACAAAAAAAATTGTTCGTAAACGTCGTAGTTGATCAAAACACAAAATCAGTTCGTAGTCAAAGCAAAAAAAAAACTGTAGGTTGACGAAATAAAATAAACTTATTTTATTTTTCACACACACCCATACAACGTGCGTATTAACGGAATACTTGACTAGTGACGTCAGAGTATTGTACACGGCAAGACTCTACTGCCGTTGCGAAGGAGACATAGATAATCCGTAATTCTCAGAATTGCTCGATTGAAATAAAATAAAATATAAAATAATATTTTATATCGGTAACGCGTTC
Organism: Microplitis deprimator; assembly: GCA_964016945.1. Taxonomy (NCBI): domain Eukaryota; kingdom Metazoa; phylum Arthropoda; class Insecta; order Hymenoptera; family Braconidae; genus Microplitis; species Microplitis deprimator. The sequence goes on from OZ024713.1 coordinate 9,903,004, forward strand.
AACTTGCACTATCAGATAATTATTACGCGTAATTAATTTATTAATTTTTTATTATTACGCGAACTCACCCCACTTGTTCATTAACAAATTCAATCGTACACTTTGTTCAGTTTCGCGTCGATGCTTCGGCTTGTTCACGAAAGGTGGTTATTGTTCACTCGGAATTAATTCACTACTAATTAATTTAACTAGTCGTTGATCAAAACTCGGGATTGTTCTAAAATGTCGTAAATCGGAATTGTTCTTTTAATCGGAGTCGAATTGTTCAAATAAAAAAAACGTTTGCGTTGAGTACGGAGTCTATCCCGGATTTCCTGTTTCAATCCATGCGTTGGATCGATTACTCGGTCGAAGTCGAAAAATTGATTCTAGATGTCACTAGAATTTGCTCATCGGGTAACTGTTTATTATTTTAAATAAATTCAAACCACGAGTCAATGTCGAATTTTTCATCATGTTACAATATATATTGCTTTACAATGTATTATGTCACTCGTATATTTTTAATCATACAGTAGAGACTCTGTAGACTTTTGATTAAAATATTTTTTTTTAAAGTTCTAGTTCTAATTTAGAGATAAATTATTTATGGAAACATTAATAATAAATATTTTTGTCATTATGTAATATAGGATGTACTATATTACCATCAAAAAAGGTACTTATCACTCTGTCAAATAACGGAGGAGTACCCGGGCCAGAATAGTCAGAAGTTTGGAATATAAAACTTCTGAAATCAGTTTCTTATTAGGGACACTACAAATCGTAGGCACTATCTAGTGGAGAGCACCGAACTATTTTTGCTGCTGCTGCCTAAGCATCAGTGACTTCCCTCTCCTCCATATATATCTTTTCTACCAAGAAATTTTTTTCTCGGTTTGAGCAACTTTTTTTTCTTGGTTGGATCATACGAAAATTCTTGCGTTAAACAAATAGTAATTATTTCAAGAAATTTTATTTTTTTTAAACAAAAAAATGCAATATTGCTACAATAACCTGGCACGGCTTTCTTCAATAAAATATCTCTTATATTAAGAAATAGAAACTTTTAAAACAAGTAAAAACTTTTCGATTAATGCATAAAAATATGTTAACTTAAGGAAAAAAAATTTTGATTCAAGATAAAAATTTCAAAATAATTATTTATTTGGTGTAAGAAAATGTTTATTTTCCGAATCGTTTAAAAAAATTTTATTGTATCAAGAATATTTTTCTTGGTTCGTTAACTGTATTGTCTGTGTAGAGAAACTAAAATTCAAAAGACGCGTGTAGGTTTTCATAACATGCAAATAAAGAACTTTATGAGCTAAAAAAAAACTTTTATGTCAAAATACCCATACTACATAAACACTGCAGTGTTTAAACATCTTTAAATTGAAGAACTTTTATAATTTTTAATCATAAAATAATTCTAGTTATTAATATTGATCCTAAATGTATTTCGAAATTATCTGATGTTCTTGCGAATTATTACTACATAGAAAAAACAGTTAACTCGAATCAAGAAAAAAATTCCTGATTCAAGAAATTTTGTTTTAGCGATTCAGAAAACTAAAATCTTCTTGCACCAAGTAAATAATTAACTTGAAATTTTTATCGTGAATCAAAATTTTTTTTCCTCAAGTCAGCATATTTTTGTTTAAATTGAAAAATTTTTACCAGTTTCAAGAGTTTTTATTTTTTAATATGAGAGAAATTTTTAAGAAAAAAATTTTTTTTTGAAAGTGAAAATGAACTGTATTTTTTTATTGAACAATTGGAAGCAGAACATAGTGAAGAGATGTCATTTAAGAATGCAAGTAGTAGTAAAACATATTGTATCAGCATAGAATCTGAAGATTGCTTGTTCATAAAACTAAAAGATATGAAAAGTATTTTTCAGCTTGTAAGACTGAGACGGCATAATCACCGTATAAATGCGGCATAACCACTATATATATACGGCATCAACACCGTATAAATATGGTGCGAACATTGTATGAGTACTGTGTAACCACTGTTTAAATGAGGTATAGCGGCCGTATAAATACGGTATAACCGACGTTTAAGTACAGCATAAAAACTATACAAATGAAGTATAATCATCGTATAAATACGGTATAGCGAGAGCGTAAATACGGTATAACCACAGTATAAATACGGTATAGTCCCTATATAAATTTAGTATCAACAAAATATATTTACGGTATTAATGCGGTAATAAAATTTCACAAATATACCGCATTTATACCGTAGGTATACCATAATAATACTTATACCCAAAAAATACCGGGAAAATTCCGTAGAAATACTGTTATGGTAATTCCGCGAGGGTATAACATATATTTTATTGGAAAAAAATTATTTATAGCATCAGAAATATATATAGTTAAAAAAAAATTTATTATGTTACATTTTCATTCTTAAATTTTATGTAATCGGTTATTCAAATAATATTCGTCCATCTATTGGGGGGTGTCCATCTATCGGTGTATTTACCCTATTAAAGATTATAATTGTTACCATCGAAGATGATAACTGTTACCATTTCAAGTTGTAAAAATTCTTAACTAAGAATGTGTGTGTGCATGTGTGCGAGGGTGTGCGTGTGCATGAGTGCACTCGCGTGCGTGTGTGCATGTTTACGTGCGTGGGTATATGTGTTCGTGAGTGTGTGCATGCGCGTGTGTGCGCATGTGTGCAAGTGGGTGTGTGTGCATGCGTGTGTGCATGTGTACGTGCGTGCTATATAGTATATAGTATATATATTATTATAACAGGGTGTCTGCTACTCTGGTCGTCCTATTTAAGGGCACCACTGGAAGTATTAAACGGTCTTTTAGAACCGGTTCTTAATGTTCAGGGTCGGTGTAAATATTAACTGTAAGAAAAGGAAGAGGAAGGATAATCCTATAAATATTAATTGTAGGAAAAGAAAGAGGAAGAATAATCCAATAAATAAATTAGATTTATTTAATTTAACAATTTTTAACTTTTATTTAATTTATAAACCTTTCAACTTATACCTTTTATTTATAAACCTTACAATTTTAATAAACCTTATACCTTTTACAAAAATTTGTCAACTACCTTTGACGACTATAATTTATTAACCCTAACTAGCCAACTACCTTTGGCATTTCATACACACACGCACTCAACTTTAACTTGCCAACTACTTTTGGACTTCATTTTAAAACCTTAGTTTAATATAAAATCGTTTTACCTGACGAATATTTATTAATTATTACAATAATTTTATTCAAAATCTGATCTCATCGATCTATGCACGCACACACTCACTCCCCGGGAAAAAATCATCAGGTCTGATCATGCGTTAATCTCATGCATAAATATTGGCCAGCCATGAGTTTGCATAATCAGGGCTGGTCAGGCATGATTGTGCTTTTTCGTGCACGATCACGCATGCTCGTGACTGGCCGATATTCAGACATGATCAGGCCTGAGCAAGCACAATCCCTCAAATTATTAAAAAAAAAAAATAAAAATAATAATAAGTCAATTTGAAATTAACTTATTTTGTGAGTAGTATTGTGTAGTTAATGTTTACTGGTTGAAAAGTACTTTTGAAATTTTACCCGCGACGGGATTCGAACCCAAGACCGTCATGTTAGGAAGCACGTCCGCTGTCTACTAAGCTGAACTATCTTATTCAGTTTACGACGATTTTTAACATCTTTTGAAACCTTAAGGTTATAAAAGATAAAATATTATTTAAACTCGATCTTGATTTGGTTATTAAATATTTTCTGAATAATGGATGAACAGAATTGTAGTTATCAATTACGAGCAAATTTAACAATTACATTAATCTTCATTGTTAATTGAAAAAAAAAGCAATTATATTGAGTTTCATTATCAACTTGGCAAGAATTTATTATTTCAATCCTTTAGTTAATCCGAAAAAACAATTTTTAATTAATTTCATTTAAATTATTTTTCGGAAACAAAGATTGATTTTCGTTATTAATTGAACCAAAAATTATAAATTAAATATCGTTGATTACCGATTTAAAAATGATGATTTTAACTACTATCATCTAAATAAAAAATGTTTAATTATTTGAAGTTTTTCATAAAAAATATATGATTATCCTCAATTAAAAACCTCGATCAAATCCGATTGAAGCTCGACCGGATTTTAATCGAATTCAATCGGTTCAACCGGAGATTTGAATCATAGATTTTGATCAAATTATTTGTAATAATTGACCGTGCATGATTCAAGCATGATCCATGCTTGAACATGCTCACCTTTGCCTAAATCAACGCATGATCAGGTATGCTGATTTTTTCCCAGACAACTAATCTAAATTAAATAAATAATAAAATAAAAAGGAAACAATAATCATAATTAATCTAACAGTTTCTATTAACAACTAACTTTTATTTATGGATAGGAACGAGTACGCTTAACCGTGAAAGATATAACCGTGAAAGATTAAGGTTGGCCATGCATAGCCTTGTACGATCATGTCTGCGCCGTGCATGATCATGGATGACAGAGCATGCTCAACTACAGCCTTTCTCGAGGGATTACATCTCTGGATACAATTATTTCTAACGTAAGTCATGAGCAAGCCTGATCTAGAATGAGTCATGCATGATCATGCTTAATCATGAATGAGTTATATATGATCAAGTATGAACCATGTATGGTCATGCATAACAGAGCATGCTCGATCATGACCTTTCCTGATAGATCATATCTCTGGATAGAATTATTCGTAACGTGAGTAATGAGCAAGTCTGATTGAGAATGAGCCGTGCATGATCATTCTTGATCACGAATGAGTCATGTCTGGCCATGAATGAGTTATGCGTGATCAAGTATGAACCATGTATGGTCATGCATAATAGGGCATGCTCAAGCATGACCTTTCCTGATGGATCATATCTGTGGATACAATTATTTCAAACTTAATGCATGCGCAAGCTTGATCTAAAATGAGACATGCATGATCATGCTTGATCACGCTTGAGTCATACCTGGTCATGAATGAATCATGCAGGATCAAGCATAAATTATGCATGAATCATGCACGGTCAGGCATGAACCCTGCATGATCATACATGATCATGAATGGTGATTTTTTCCCGAGTCGAGCCCCCTGGACTTTTTATTCACACACACTGAGTTTAAAATGGCCGTTCTTGCCACGCTTTACAATAAATTAATTAATTAAAATTAGGAAAATATTTATTATTAATTAATTAATTTTCAATCTATTTTCTCTTACTGATAATTTATTTATTTTCAAATTTAACAATGAACCAGAATTTCAATAAATAATAATCCGAGTTGTTGTCAGTAATTCATCATCATCATTACCCGATTCTCACCTAACCCAAAGTTCCGCCATCTATATTTCTATTTATTTAAATTCTTTCTTTTTGCTATTCAATACTACTTCTTATTAATTTATTTGCGGTGAATCATTTATTACTTCTATTTATTAATTTAATTATTAAGTAATTGATTTGCCTCGGACAATTTAACGGTTATTAAATTAACTTCCGGGAAAAAAATCACCATGCATCATCATGCAAGATTCATGTCTGACCGTACATGATCCATGCATAGTTCATGCTTGATCGTGCATGACTCATTCATGGCCAGGCATGACTCATTCGTGATAAAGCATGATCATGCATGACGCATTCTAGATCAAGCTTGCGCATGCATTAAATTTGAAATAATTGTATCCAGAGATATGATCCATCAAGAAAGGTCATGCCTAAGCATGCTATATTATACATGACCATGCACGGTTCATACTTGATCATGCATAACTCATTCATGGCCAGACATGACTCATTCGTGGTCAAGCATGATCATGCATGGCTCATTCTAAATCAGACTTGCTCATTACTTACGTTAGGAATAATTGTATCCAGAGATATGATCTATCAGGAAAGGTCATGATTGAGCATGCTCTGTTATGCATGACCATACATGGTTCATACTTGATCATATATAACTCATTTGTGATCAAGCATGATCATGCATGACTCATTCGAGATCAGGCTTGCTCATGACTTACGTTAGAAATAATCGTATCCAGAGATGTAATCCCTCGAGAAAGGTCATGGTTGAGCATGCTCTGTTATCCATGATCATGCATGGCGCAGACATGATCGTACAAGGGTATGCATGGTCAACCTTAACCTTTCAGGGTTATATGCAAATAGTGAAAAATATTTATGAATATTCAGACTTGATCATGCACGACTAAGTGTACTCGTTCATATTCATAGATGAAAGTTAGTCGTTAATAGAAACTGTTAGATTAATTATAATTATTGTTTCCTTTTTATTTTATTATTTATTTAAATTAGATTAATTGTCTGGGAAAAATCAGCATGCATGATCAAGCATGATCATGCATGATTCAGGCAAGGGTAAGCATGTTTAAACATGGATCATGCTTGAATCATGCACGGTCAAACATTACAAATAATTTAATCAAAATCTATTGTTACGTCCGATTAATTTTTATAATTTTCAAAAACAATTTTTTTTTATTCATAAATTTTATAATATACAATGAACCACGTGAACAACGAAATATCTATTAAGGAAAATCTTAGTGGGGAGAATAATGCGTGCGCCGACCAAGATAAGAAAATTTTGGGCCTGAGAAACAAAAAAGTTCTCGCTCTCTTCTGGCTGCAATCATCAAGGTGCGAACAAGTGGTCACAATGAAGAAAAAGAAAAAGAAAAGTGTAGTCTAAATTAAACTAGTATATTAATTTGAAGCTCATCAAGTATTTACATAGAAAAACAGGTATAACAAAATAAAATCAAAATATTACATAAAATGTAAAAGTGTTCAGTTACATGAATCATAAAATTAAAATTAAAACACGTGTCATTTAAAAATCAAAATATTACATAAAATTGAAAATTGTTCAGTTACATGAATTATAAAATTAAAATTAAAACACGTGTATATTAAAAATCAAAATATTACATAAACTTTAAAAGTGTTTAGTTACATGAATTATAAAATTTAAATTCAATTACGTGTGATTTACAATTAAAGAATCAAATAAATTTTAAAATGTTCATTTAAGTAATGTCCGAATTATATAATTATAAAATTAAAATTCGAACATATATAATGTAAAATCCAAATAGTAAATGTAATTTTTCAATTGTGTAATTAGGGTCGGCTGCTAGCCACCTAATACTTTTGTTTTTAATCATGAATAACTGTTTTATGAGTTGACAATATAGTAGAAATTAAAATTTAAATATCGTATTATTAACAAAAAAATTAAACCTATCCTCCTTAATAAAAGATCTCTGGGGTTCCCGGTCTATAGGCTTCGGCTTGGGCCAAATACCCACAAAAACATAAATTACGTCCAAATCCGACGTAACACTATGATTGAAATCTCCGATTGACCTGATTGAATTCGATTAAAATCCGGTCGAACTTCAATCGGATTTGATTGAGGTTTTTAATTAAGGATAATCATATATTTTTTATGAAAAGCATCAAATTATCAAACATTTACTTTTATTTTGACGATAGTAGTTAAAATTATCATTTTTTAAATCGATAATCAAAATATATTTAATTTATAATTTTTGGTTCAATTAATAACATAAAAATTGTTTTTTTGAATTAATTAAAGAATTGAAATAATAAATTCTTGCCAAGTTGATAATGACACTCAAAATAATTGCTTTTTTTCTAATTAATAGTTAAGATTAATGTAATTGTTAAATTTGTTTGTAATTGATAACTACAATTCTTTTCATTCATTATTCAAAAAAGATTTAATAAACAAATCAAGATCGAGTTCAAATAATAATTTATTTTTTACAACCCTAAGGTTTCAAAAGATGTTAAAAATCGTCGTAAACTGAATAAGATAGTTCAGCCTAGTGGACAGCGGACGTGCTTCCTAACATGACGGTCGTGGGTTCGAGACCCGTCGTGGGTAAAATTTCAAAAGTGCTTTTCAACCAGAAAACATTAACTACACAATAATACTCACAAAATAAGTTAATTTCAAATTGACTTATCATTAGTTTTATTTTTTTTTTTAATAATTTGAGGGATTGTGCTTGCTCAGGCCTGATCATACCTGAATATTAGCCAGCCATGAGCATGCGTGATCATGCATGAAAAAGCACAATCATGCCCGACCAGCCATGATCATGCATGCTCATAGCTGGTCAGTAATCAGGCATGATCATGCATGAGATTAACGCATGATCAGGCCTGATGATTTTTCCTCGGGCTGTTCATTAACTTATTTCTCAGTTTATCATATTAATATATTTGACTTTAATTGTTATGAATTTAATTAATTAATTTATTTATTTTAATTAATTCAAAATTTTAAACGGACTAGAACACGGAATTTCTGGCTTGTGTTGTACACGATAGGCCTAGAAATTTTTACGATGCAATAATTCCGGCGGTGGCCTGGAATTATAAACGACGCCCTGAATCCAGCTAATGGGCCTGGATCCGGTTAGACAACGTCTGGCTTAATTTTAATTTAATAAATTTTACGATTAATTAATTTGCTAATGCCTTGACGCGGATTAATCCGACGAACAACTAAGTACTGTATTAAATTAAAATTCTGGCCTAGGCCTAGAAAATTAATTTAACCTAACGCGTTACTCGCGTCCACTTGCCCGACGATTTTCATCGCGCGGCGAGCACTGTGCCACCCATGCTAAATAAAATGCGACTTTGCCAAATCATACTGCTATAATGAAATATTTCTTACAGTAACAACAGTAAGTTTGGCAACGTGGTTATAAAAATCGAATCGACGATTTAACTCGCATAATGAGCACTGTGCCGCTTTTTCACATTCTTAGTATACATAATATACATAAATATACTTTTTTTATATTTAAAATGTATATTTATTAATTATACACATATATAACAAAATTATAGATTTCAAAGAGAGAATTGGTTAAGTATAAAGTCACAAATACCCATATAGTAACTTTTATTGCAATTTTAGTCAAAAAGGCGGCGTCACGCTCATAGCGCGAGTAAGGAAAGGTTAATTTAATACCTGAACTTTATTTCTGATGCGATTCCTCCTCGTATTTCCTTCGCCTCGTCAGGCCCTCTTTTCTCGTCTTGTCGGGTTCCCTTGTCTCGTCTTTCCTTCCGTCTCGGCCTTCTTCCCAGTTTATTCTCCTTTTTTCTCGTACTTTCTTGTTCACCTGCTTTTCCAAATAACTAATTAAATGTTACAAGAATACTGGCTAATAGCTTGGTATCTAATAATATTTTTAAATTATATCGCTTGGTTCCACGAAATTAGAATCCAAGTCTAAATTAATTTTCTGCGTCTTGTTTAGCGTCTCGATCTTCGGATGGTCTGTCCGGTTGTGTGTCTCGGTCTCGGTTCAACCTGCACTTATAACAATGCACCCACTCGTCCGGATTCGGCAACTTCTGAAAAATTTGGTAACTCCTACTTATAGTGAAGTGGGACTTACAGACAAGTCCCTACAATTACCACTCCTGACGACAAGTCACGCTCTACCCCGGATAACCCTGGGGTAGTTATAGTTCTTATCGACATAATTTCAAAACTATTTGACCGATTCAGCCCATCTTCGAACATGATCAAGAGAATCGCCTATAGAATAAAAAAAAAGTTCATTAAGATCTGAGAAGAACTGTGGGTGCTATCGTAATGACAAGACCAGTAATAATCATAAAGCGTAGAGGTACATTTGAAACATCATAAGTAATAAAAGAAATAATTTTTAAATATAAAATAGATGTGAAATTTACAGGTTATTTTGTTCACAATAAAATACAACTGACGAAATTGGATTATAATGGGAAATAAATAAGTTATGAGGAATGAAAGCCATTTTTTCAAAATTTTTTGATTCCATTAAAACTTTCACGGCTAACATATTATTGGAAGAAATGGCCAAAACATAAAATTTACGGTCATAAATTAAAGCTTATTGAACTAGCTTTCAGATACTTTTTACGGAAATTGTCTATGAGTATTATTTTTAAAATTATATGAACTTGAATGTAGATAAAAACTGATATTTTCGAAAAATCGTGAAAATTTCAAACAGCCATAACTTCTAAACTAATCAACCGATTTAGCCCATCTTCGAGCTCAACCATGAAAATTACACATATAATAAGTGTGGGAAATTTCATTAGAATCCGATACGAATCGTAGGCGCAATCGTGCCCTCAAAAGTCGGTTCTATTACATATATAGACATATATATATATAGACATATATATATATATATATATATATATATATATATATATATATATATATGACTGGGCCAAAAAAATCGACTATTTTTTTTTTTCGATACCGTGAAAATATTATTTCTGATGACCAAAAAAATTATTGTGCAAGTTTGAGCCCTTAATATTGATATTAAGAGGCGTATCGTTACGACTATTAGTTTTTTGACAGACATTTTATTTCTTACCCAAAACTCGTAAATAATCTACCTGAAAAATCTGAGCAATATATTCTTAAAGAAAATTAATTCCCTACAAAAAATTTCTTTTAGTAAATTGACGTAAAACCAGCCGCTTCCTTGTAACCGTGCTTTAAACATTGATTTGTTTTTTAAATTCTTCGTTTCTATTTTGGATTTTTGTCACTACTAGAAATATTAATATATTTCCGAGTCAAGATATATATTCTTGAAGGAAATTTAATGCTCTACAAAAAAGGTCTCTTTACATTTTTTGCTAAATTCAATCCTTCGAAAGTTATCCGAGGCTGAAGTTGAGCGAAAACGACTTCTATAACCTGAATAACTTTTGAAGAAGTGAATTTAGCAAAAAATGTTAAGAGACCTTTTTTGTAGAGCATTTAATTTTCTTCATGAATATATATCTTCGCTAACAAATATTTTAATATTTCTAGTAGTTACAAGAATCCAAAATAGAAACAAAGAATTTAAAAAACAAATCAATGTTTAAAGCACGGTTACAAGGAAACGGCTTGTTTCACGTCAATTTACTAAGAGAGATTTTTTGCAGGGAATTCAATTTCCTTCAAGAATATATATTGCTTAAATATTTCAGGTAGATCATTTGCGAGTTTTGGGTAAAAAATAAAATGTGTCAAAAAACTAATAGTCGTAACGATACACCTCTTAATATCGATATTAAGGGCTCAAACTTACAGAATAATTTTTTTTTTGTCATCAGGAATGATATTTTCCCGGTATCGAAAAAAAAAAAATAGTCGATTTTTTTGGCTCAGTCTAATATATATATATGTCGGATGAAGAGCAGGTAGTTGGACAGTACCCTTATCCTTCTATTATTATCACTATTATCGGTACTCATTTCTATTTGATTATTAAAATATCAGATAAACATCAAAATAACTATCGTCACACAAAATTGCTCTCAAGGTGATGGTTAACGTATAATTAAAGTATAAAAATATACTGTATACTAAGACGAATATTACACTGTCGAATATTCACGAGATACTAAATATTGTAATAACTACACTCAAAACTATGCGGGCTATGATACATATGTAGTATATCAGAATTCACTAATTTAAAATAGAACTCGATCGTTGAGTAAACAAAATACGCATGACAGTCAAATTAGACTTGAGAACGAATACACGGTCAGCAGGATAACGTGATGTCGTCTCCACTCGTCCTCAATAAGAAGTATGTACTTTGAAATTGCCTTCAGTACTCGTGCTCTCAAAACTTTCTGTCTTTACCGGACAAAACCCAAAAAAGAACTACTTTATTCTATATTGTATTATTTTACCGTCCTCTGACCGTGGCTACGTTTGTTAAGCAGATGCCACTCCAAGTCTAAGCCTACCATCATAAAAATATTTTACAGCGAGCTCGAAAATTTTCCCAATCCGATTAAGTTGTAAAATATTATTATTAAGTATCGTTGTTTAAAAAAAATATAAACTAAACGTTATTAGGACTTTCCAAAGTTCTGGGAACTTCCAGTTACACATTTATCTCCGACATACAATATCAGCCCAAGATCCTTGCATGGTAGCATAGAATCGAAAAAAAAAAAATTAGTCTCTAAATATAAAACTGTCTAAATATGCTTTTATTTGATTGTTAAATGCATGTTCTGACATTTTTAAATAATATTTAATTATCATTAATAACTCATTCTCTAAGGCTCACTAATATATTTCGTTACGACTACTCTATAAGCTCTACAGGTAATCAATTTGATTTTATAATTGCTACTAAACGCGTAATTATCATTACTAAATATTTTATTGTTTCAGATAATTTGTTTTGTTGGTGGATTCTAAAATATTTAGTTAAAGCAAACAAATATATGATTAACAATGGGCAATCAAATCATTTTGTTGTCATAACTAAAACTTAGTTGTCAGAAGAAAATTTATTTCTCAGTGTGTAAATTAAAAAAAAAAATTAGGTTCAAATGACTACAGAAAAAAGTGGCTAATTTGTTTTATTCGATCAAAAGTTACTTTTGTAGAGAATATAATCTCCTACAAAATGGCAACTTGGTCATTTTTTTATTAGTTATATTTAATGAGTAATAGAACATTAAGTTTGGACAAAAAAATTTTTTTTGGCAAATTCTTATTTGCGCGAGCGCTAACTGAAAAATGGACATATCGAGCTGAAATTTTGATAGGATTTTTTTTTTTTGTGAGAGAAAATATAATTTCCATATGGGACTGAAAAAACGAAATACCGACTTTATTTGGCACAGTCTAATCAACACCCTAACGGTTTCAGCGCTACGTCGGAATCACGGTCGAACCACGGCGTTTTTACGGTGAAAACACGCCTTCAGTGTTCCAACAGTATAGCGGCAGAGATTCGGCGGTGGTTTCACGGTCGAACCACGGTGGTCTCTGTGCAGTCACGCTTCTATTTCCCAGGGTAGCCTCACAGTATTGTTGCGTTTGTTTTTTGGTGTTTTCATCAAGGTAGCTCGGTATTTCCTCGTAGTTTCCACGATGATTTCATGGTTTTTCCACTATTGATATATTTTTCTTTCTTATAGTTTCCAAATCTCTGTATCAATCATATTTTCTGAGTATTTCTGATAATTATCTTTTCTAAAGTATGTTGTTAAAATATTAAAATGAACAAAGCTTAGTATTTTAAGTGATATTATCAATATAAGTACACAAAAAAAGGGATTTCTTGGTGCGAAAATTACTTGCCTCAGGAAAATTTTGACTTGTTCTAAAAATTTTTTTTTATAATGAATAAAAAACGAAAATTTTCTTGGGGTGTATGTAGAATTTATATAATTTACCAAATCAAGTACTTATTGTCCCACTGGTAGTGGGTATGCAGTAGGGTGTTCCATTTGGAGCGAAATTTTTTTTTTTCAGCGGACACGAGAAAATTTGGCTATTTATGTTGAGAGAAAAATTTCCTGAAAATTTCAGCTCTTGATTTTAATTTGAAGTACTTCCTCTTGAGCATCAAAGTTTTCCCATTTAAAAAGCATGTAAATCGAATAAATTTTCTTTTAAATTACTATAACTCAGCCCGGTTTTGAGCTATCGTTCTAAAACCAGTTTCTATTTGTAGAATAATTATTGCTTTTTAAAAGTGTAAAAGCCAGTTTTTGTTCTAACTCGATCCATGTCGATTGCATTAGCTCCGAAAGTCAATTTTTCACTTTTTTCATTTATTTTTGTTAATAGTGAAGAAACGGCTGATCTTACGAAAAATATGCATAAGACCAATCTTCTAGAAAATTTTGCCCTCTACAAAATTGTTTATAACACTTATATTGCTAAAGTGCACTGTTCATGAGATATATGCATTCTAACATTTTACAGTAAAAAAAATTGTAAGCTTACTATAATACTAATCTTTTTTACTGTGAAATGTTAAAATGCTTGTATCTCCGAAACAGTGCACTTTAGCAATATAAGTGTCATGAACAATTTTGTAGAGAACAAAATTTTCTAGAAGATTGGTTTTTTGCATATTTTTCGTAAGATGAGCCGTTTCTTCACTATTAACAAAAATAAATGAAAAAAGTGAAAAATTGACTTTCGGAGCTAATACAATCGACATGGATCGAGTTAGACCAAAAACCGTTTCTTACACTTTTAAAAAGCAATAATTATTTTATAAATAAAAACTGGTTTTTAATTTTTTAACTATTTAAAACGATAGCTCAAAACCGGGCTGAGTTATAGTAATTTAAAAAAAAAGTTATTCGATTTACATGCTTTTTAAATGGGAAAACTTTGATGCTCGAGAGGAAGTACTTAAAATTAAAATTAAGAGCTGAAATTTTCAGGGAATTTTTCTCTCAACATGAATAATAAAATTTTCTTGTGTCCGCAAACAAAAAAAAAAATGTTCGTTTCGAATGGAGCACCCTAGTATGCAGCTATTAGTCTCATTACCCTAAAAAAAAAACTATAATTGAATATAGGACAAGTCAGAAAATCAATTATTTATTTGATATCTTTAATTTTCTCAAGTTCATTCGTGTCCGAATAAATACAATCAATCACGACTTTCAAGTGTTTAATACGGAACAGTGGATTACACATCAGACTTTAGATTCAAAGGTGTCGGGATCGAGCCCACGAGTCGGCTTTACTTTTTTTTTTTTTATTTTCTCATGATAAAAATTGTGGATACACTATGAAACCATGAACTCACCGTGGAAATACTGAGAATTCGTGGTCAAAAAATCGTCAAGCCATCGGGAAACCATTGTAAATTTACCGTGGAATTCACTGAAAACCACTGTGGAGCTACCATTGAACCAACGTGGAAACACTCTTAAAATGCAGTGGAAACGCGGTCGGAATATAGTGACTTGACTGCACAAAGAATACAGTGGTTCCATTGCGTTACAGCCACGTTCTTACTGTCATTCCACGGTAGTTAAACGGTGTTTCCACCGTGTCTACACCGTGGCACTTAAACCGCAAGGGCATGCATAAGTTTTCGACTAATGTAGGATTAATTGCAATGAATATATAATAAATCTATATTTTACTCATGGAAAAATTTTCTGATCAGCCCATATATATGTAGTTTGATACGCCCTTATATGACCATATTTAACAATAAGAAGTCGAAATATTCATACGTGCATAACTCACTTGCTCATGAAAAAACTGATAGATAGATGATGCTCCCATATGCAAGAAAGTATTGAAAAAAAAATATCATAGTCATAATGATGAAAACAAAATGGCACTTGAATTTTTTCATAAATCACCAGTTTTAAGTTTTTATTGATTATAATTAAATCAATGGATTTGAATAGTGATTTTCAGAAAGGTTCTTCGATTTAAGAATTCAAGTTTAATAAAAAAGAATATAGATCAATCGGTTAAGTATTTTCTAAATGCTGTGATTACCAACATCCGTACATACTGACGAAAATCAAAGTTATTTTTTTTCACATTTCTTTTTTTTCAATCATTATTGTGTGTACTGAGCAGTTTTTGCTGCTCAGCGTTGCTGATGACCCTCTTGAATTCCTCCTTAGAAGGTCAGTAAGAGGGTTTATTCTTTCGAGACCAAGGGATTTTGCCGCGTACTTTGCTGCCTTATATAAGAACGCTCCCTTATGCGCATTCTCATGACGATGAACAATTTGCAACGACAGTGAGATGCAAAACAGCAGAGGGCTCAGGGAATCTCCCTGAAAAACTCCTCTTTTGTGCTGCACAACTTCGGTCACACGTTTGTCGTTGCCACATGAGATGTGGAACCGTGTTCGCCAAAGCTGTATTGTACGCTGAATCCATCCCACTGTATCGTGATTGACCCTAAGACATTTGAGCAAAAAGAGAATAAGTTTATAAGGTGTTGAGTCAAATGCCTTACGGTAGTCAATCCAGGCCATTGACAGGTTGCGCTGATAGATGATGCTACGCTGTTCGTATATCTACTGCCACACAGGATCTATTACCTCCAGAATGCAATTGCTTAAGATTTTAGTAAAAATCTTATCAACCACATTCAGACAGGTAATAGGCCTGTAGTTTTTTGGATCGGACAAATCACTTTTTTTCGGGATGATTATTATTATTATACTTCCCTGCCCAATCAATGACTTGCGAGTCATGACGATTTAAATAATATAATCGTTAATAAAAATTGTTTGTGCTATGTTTGAACAAAATAAACTTGATTTTCGTAATCCATGACTCAAAATACGGTTGCGAAAACCCCTGGAAATTAAAATGCATACGGACATCTCCTTTCAGATGAGAAATTGATGAAAATTTTATTAGCTTTTGAGCTATAGAATCTCTGACTCAAATTTTGCTAGACATAAACATATCAACACGGGGTGTAGGTTTTAGGCCCCGAAAATTTCAACATGAGTGGAAATAGTGTGGTCTATATTGCCGTTTCTATAGTACTATGCACGCGTAATTTTTCTTTTGCTACGGTGTAGACGTATATTTATGTCCTTCTTACCAAAAGCGTAGAACAAGGGGGCGTTTACGTATAATTATTTCCATTTAAACTTTCAGGCGCTTTGTTACCTTTACTACTCGTATACAATGAAACTGAGGGTGCTCATAATTTTCTATATTTTTTTCTCTAAAACTTTTATATAGCACTTTTCACCGAAATTTATTTGATTCTTCAATAAAACGCTAATTAAAAGTTTTTACTCTTTTATCACCTGCCTAATTGAAATTTTACCTTAATTTTTTGGTATATCCCGACTAGAAATTTTTAGATGAGACCCATTGGGCTCTTATTGGGATGCCCTATAGAAACCACACATAGATATGTCACGCAAAGGCTTATCGGGCCCCTATTAGGCAGTCCCAACTGAGCATTCCCATTTGGGCCCCAGTTGGGAAATCCCCAAGCGATCCCACTAGGTTACCCCTGTTAAAAAAAAATATTGAAATGCGAAAAAAAAACTAAGATAATTTCAATTAAATCTGAAATGTAATCTAATGTACTAGGAGCATTACTTAGAAGAAGTGTACATGATTTATATTGATGAAAAAATCCATATGACTGCTGCGCTCGAACCTGTATCTTTCCGATTCAAAGTCTTTGATGTTATCACTGCGCTGACCCACGCATGTGAACGTGCAAGTGTAAATAGTATATTTATTATGATACCAAAGAATAACAAATGAAGAAACAAAAAATGATATTCGGATAGTATAGAAAAAGTTTTCAGCTGCCGTTAAGAAAAATATTTTTATTTTAACGTCAGGTTTTCCCACTTAGGTCCCACACAGAACCCAACTGGGAAAAATGACAATAATTTGTTTATTTCCACGTTAACATTTACTATTTAGGTCCCACACAGAACCCAGATGGGAAATACTGACCATGAATTATATTATTTTTGTTTGGGATTTCCCGATTGGGTTCTGTTTGGGCCCTCATAAAGATTTCCTTATTGGGATCCAAAGAGGTCCAGATACATACAGTGGGCGATCCCAAAGTAATTTTTAGTCGGGATTTTTTGTAATCATGTTCCAAAGTTTACCTCAAAAAATCAAAATCTTTGCTGGACCTGTTTCCGTTTATCGGGTTTATTTGACTGGACAATAAATACAGTTGAGTGGTCTTGGATCGTTTCCTGTCACCCGATATTTAAAACCTAACCAAAACACACGTATAAAAATTATGAATAGGCTCTAGTTCTATAGTTTACAATTAATATGGTTATAAATAAATGCAAACTCTACCAACAAATGAGAAAAGGAAATATATGATAAATAAATGTAACTTATAACTGAAATTCATATCACAAGAACATAACTATTATTGTTAATATACATATAGTAAATAAAGACTGACTCATATAATAAATAAATTAATAGAAATATAGCATTAGAATAATTATAATGGTGTTTCAGGATAAATAATAATGTCAATTGTATGTATTGTATTCACAATTGATTTTCTTTACATCAAAATCATTTCGAAAATAATAAGGAAAAAAAATATCGAAGAAAAAAATTTCAAAAAAATCAATTTTCTTGAAAACAAAAATTTTTTTTTTTATTTTTCTGAATAATTCCTGTTTTTGATGGAAGAAAAAAAGCTTGTCGCTCAAAAAAACCTTTTGACATTGAAGAAATGATTGAAAACCAAAGAATCGCTCATTATGGTGACTTTGGCGAAAACGATAAATTTAAAATAAAGCTTCGGAAAACTAAGAAAAAAAAAGGGCAGCGCTTTGAACTTTTCAGAGTTTTTTCAGGACACTGAGATTGAATAAAAAACCGACGGTATCCTTTGTTCATTCGTTATCTCCAAAGTTATACCAAGATTTCCGAATATCCTTAAATATCCGAATTTTCACCTGTTTTTTAATCAACATTATCGCTTCAAAAAAATTTGTTCCATCAAAAGTCACTAATTTTGTCTTATAGAGAATATTTTGCAGTTTTCAAAACCCTACTTACATTTACTGTACGACCAATATGTCCCGAGTTATTGATTGTCAAAACTAAAATGGACTTTTTTGCTTTGATCAATGATAACTCTGAGCCAAATCGTCGTAGAGACTTTTTGAGCGCGGCAAATTAAAGAGCATAAAACTTCTTGAACGAGTCATAACGTTAAATTATAAAAAAAATTTATTGACGCCCATAGACTTTCTTGAAGACGAGCAAAAATTTGGAAATTTTTTTTTGCGTCTGTTTTCTTCGGATTACTCCGGGACCATGCATGATAACAAAATTTTTTAAACTTTTAAATTTATAATAAAAATAAGTCCAGATCTCAAAACTAGAAACTTAAATCTACGATTTGCTGTTTTTTATTTTTACTACACAATCATTATTCACCGAGTTACAGCATGTTGAAAATCACTCAAAAATTTGGAATTTTCTTAATATCCCTTGATTTTTGTGACCAGTGTAGTTAAAATCATAAAAATGTATTCTTTATTAATATTAAAGTTACTGGAAGAGAGTAATAATTAAACTTATACTCCTCATTGCCCGCAATGTTAATTATCCGAACTTCGATTATAAATATCTCAAATTAGAGATATTCAATCGACTTCAAATTTCAATGGTGATTATATCTTAATACTCTTAACAAGTATACAAAATTGTAAACCTTTCTGACACTAAGCCCATCACCCGACAACGACCTTAAGTCATCTCTGTTATCGCTGTAAAAAATACATTTAAACACATTAACAATATTACTTTTTATCTATTAATATTTATTATTAATTATGCAAATAATGTAAGTAGTACATTCAATAATAATTATAATAAAATATTCGTTCAAATAATTTGTATTTCAAACAGTTGTATTTATTATTCAATTTATTTATGATTTGCAGAAAATATTAAAGAAAGGAATGAAATACTATTTTGTATTTAATAATATAGTCTAGTCGAGAAATGAGTTTTCTGCAAAAAATCGTTAAAGTTCTCTTAAAAATATGGCGATTGGTGCATTGGATTCAGAATTTCATTCCGAGAGATAGGTATTTTTTATTTTATCCATCATTTAAAATTTAATTTGTTATAAACAAAAAACGAAGAGACAAAAAGGAAGTCTCCATTTTATAGCTATAACTTCAAAAATATTAAAGTTATCTGAAATTAAAAAAAAGATCCTAAAAGAGGAGAAATTTTTAATGAAATATGTCTCGACTCTTCGAGTTGTAGCTCCATTATTTACAATTTTTATTTAACGTTGCAAGTTGGGCTCCGCGTGACCGTTTCGGTGCCTACGCATCGCCGCCAAGCAAAGTATGCAACACAAAATAATTTTTTTATAACATTCAATATTAATTTAAAAATCTGAATAAATTATAGTGTCATCTAGACACTTGAAGGAATATATTCCCGCAAAATAAAATTTATTAGCGTGATTTTTGTTTAAATTATTCAATTGTTAATTAAAAAATTTTTCGGAGACTTGAGTTTTGATAAAATCTCTCATAAAGGGTTAAAAAATGTGTCTACAAATTTTTTTATAGTTTTAATTCGATTTGTTTAACATTTTTTTTTTATTTATTTAAATTATTACACGGTTAAGGGTACAATTTCTGGATTTTATTCTCACATTTATACTCATACGCACAACAGATTGTTACATGTAGATATTTTTAGTCAAATCCAGAAATAAAATAAAAATTAATAAAATCCAGAAATTGTACCCTTAACCGTGTAATAATTTAAATAAATAAAAAAAAAATGTTAAACAAATCGAATTAAAAATATAAAAAAATTATTTTTAAGTAGTCCAATAACTCTATAAAATTGTCCAAAATCATAAAAGCCGTAACATCAATAGTTTAAAAGATATAATTATTTACCAATTCAAGTAATGCATTTTTTTATAAACAAATGTTTATAAAAATTTGAACCATAATAGATATCGAGCATATAAAAAATTTATTATGTAAATGAATAAATTGTCTAAAAGATCGTCTTGATTGTCAAAGACAATATCATTAATAGTTTAGAAGTCATAACAATTTATAAGTTAATAAAATAGTTTACCGCTTCAACTTTGATAGGGTAAAGTATTTTAAAATTCAATAAAAAATAGAGAAAAATTTTTTTTACAACTTTAATGCACATTGCTGTATTTGTGATTTTTTAAAGCTACGGATAAAAAATAAAATGAAAATGAAAATTTGTTTATAACAAATTGTTTATAAAATAAACGATAAGAATTTAAAAAAAAAAAAATTTTTTCCTCATTCTATTGAGAACTGTAAATGATGATTTAAAAAAAAAAAAGATTTCTTAATAAATAATTTAAATGGTGGATAAATGAAAAAAACAATTATAAACAAATAAAAATTTTTTTTTGAAAATCATTATTTTACTAAGACAACGAAATGAAAAGATAATTTTTTCAAAAATATTCAATTGGTCTATTTGTTTATAACAAATTTTTAAACAATTAATATTAAAAATTTTTTAGCCAAGCTACTGTATGCTATAGATGAATACACAAACAACCAAAATTAAAAATTTAGGAAGAAAAATTTTGTTTATAACATTAGCCGGATATTTCAATTTTTGATAACTGAAAAATCATTATAAACAAACGAAAAAACTTTTATAAACTATTACAGCGGAATCTTGTTCATTATTTATATAACAAGATCTCCCAAAAAAAAAAAAATTTGTAGACACATTTTTTAACCCTTTATGAGAGATTTTATCAAAACTCAAGTCTCCGAAAAATTTTTTAATTAACAATTGAATAATTTAAACAAAAATCACGCTAATAAATTTTATTTTGCGGGAATATATTCCTTCAAGTGTCTAGATGACACTATAATTTATTCAGATTTTTAAATTAATATTGAATGTTATAAAAAAATTATTTTGTGTTGCATACTTTGCTTGGCGGCGATGCGTAGGCACCGAAACGGTCACGCGGAGCCCAACTTGCAACGTTAAATAAAAATTGTAAATAATGGAGCTACAACTCGGAGAGTCGAGACATATTTCATTAAAAATTTCTCCTCTTTTAGGATCTTTTTTTTAATTTCAGATAACTTTAATATTTTTGAAGTTATAGCTATAAAATAGAGACTTCCTTTTTGTCTCTTCGTTTTTTGTTTATAACAAATTAAATTTTAAATGATGGATAAAATAAAAAATACCTATCTCTCGGAATTAAATTCTGAATCCAATGCACCAATCGCCATATTTTTAAGAGAACTAACGATTTTTCACAGAAAACTCACTTCTTGATTAGACTAATAGAAAAGTAATTTTTTAGTCTGAATTTTTTGAGTTAAAAAATATAATAAAGTAATGGAAGACGAAATACCAAAAAAAAAAAAGGAAAAAACAAGCATCGTATAAAAAGCGACTACTAGATATATATGACATGTATATTCCTCATCGGAGAACTCTTTCACGATGAAAAAAGCGATGTTATTCTGCGGGTAAAATTTTTAAATAATTGCTATAAAATGAATTAAGTTCAAAATGAAGTCCATAAGGTAATAAGTCTATCCTTTTTGATTTACTCAAAATTACTTCTCTAACGTTTCTAAATCAATTCTAAATTCAGTAAATAAAACCGTTAAATTAATTAATCCAAAAATATAGCTAATAAATCTTGAACATCAAGTTACAATATCTAAAATCAAAAATATGCTAAATGAAATAATTCTTGTCAATTATCAATTGACTTTTTCATTTATTAAACAATAATAATTCTCATAATTTGGTAATATTATTTATAAAATAACAATTAACTGAATGTAATAATATTATATGAAACATTTTGTATTCGCTTCTATATTAATTTAATTTAGTGAAGTTTTTATTCATTTCCAAATCGATATTTTTTCGTAAAATTAATTTCATAAATAATTTTCATAAGCTTCTATATGGACCAGTCAAAATATGCCTAAATAAAAGTCTTTTATCGGTAACTTGTTTTTCATGGCTACATATTTTAAAAGTTTGATATATTTGTTACGTCCCAGCCTGTACGTCAGATGACGTAAGCATTTACTTCTCTAATTACCGACCTGAAATCTAACTAATTATATCGAATATCGATAATCAAGTAATTTACATAATATTTAATTAATTGTTTAAAATAATATAACATAAAAATAGAATAATATTATTCAAGATATATAAACGTTAAGCATATGAGTAATAGTTGATAAAGTTATTTTTCTATATTTTATCAAATATAAATAAGCGCTGACACCTCGAGTAAATCCTCGATACGTGCAGCTGCACAAACATCAATTTTGTTTAAGATAACTTCTGTTAATAGATAAGTGACTTATTTGTTAGTAACAAAAGTGGAGAGATCGTAAGAATTAAGTATTTTCAATAAATATTAGAATGGAACATTCGTGAAGATGCGTTATCTCGAATGACCCCTCCATATGAATCGATGCGCGGGTCTGATGCCCAAACGTATTGATCAAAAGTTACTCTAGTTTGCTCGATCAAGAGAAGTCAGTCTGAGTAATAGAATCATCAAAAGCAGTCAGGCTCAGAATGAAACACTTAACTTCGTTCTCACCTTCTCGAAGCTATTGTTAAGAATACCTTAACAATATTATAATATTTCAATTGTACGTTTCACAAATTCTCCAACTATCTCTTTATTCATTGAATAAAACAGATCCAGATAATATATATAATAATATATAAATATAACCAGTTTATTACAAGCACCAAATAGCGGCTGTTCAACCCATAAAAATTATTATTATAATTATATGTAAGTTTACATTACGTCCACATTAAATCAACCGCTCAACTACGCCAGCGCCAAAACATTAACCAGGACGTAACACATTAATTATCTGAATTGTGTATAACGTAGGAGAATACTTTGTTATAATAAATTTTCATGAATCAGTTAACATGGCTACTACTCTAATGTAGCTAGTAGGATGAAGGACTGGATATTTCGCAATTTTTATGGTTATTTAAATCGTTAATCTAATAAATTTTTTCCCCAATTCCTCAAATATAACTTGAAGCAAGCAAATCAACTTACTTAACTTTTTCTTAACTTGTTTATAAATTCGTTGCTTATAAATAAATAAATTAATTAATTATTTAGTCTGCTTCTCGTTTGTTCATTTACTCAGAAATTAATGTAAAATATCAACTTCAAGTTTGTTCAGTCACGAGCTTGATTAATTTAAATAAGCTTCGTGCATTTCCGCTAAGTCCGGGAGCTGTCGTCCTCGCGATTGTACAGAGAGCGTAGAGTGCCGGGTCACTCGCTATTTGGACCCGACACATACTAAAAACTCCCTCAGGACCGTGTCAAGACGCTATGGGAACCCGCTACCAGCCGGCCAATCAGATAATTCGTCTTATATTGGCCAGCCAATAAGAAAATCCGCTATCAACTACTTCCTGTTGGCGCGCTTTTAAGCCAATGGGAAAATTCGTCTTATGCAGCAAGGCTGCCATGTCAACACCAAGTGCCGACGACGACTCAACGACGTTTTCATCTACTTATTCTGCAACGTGCTTCGCTACCTGCAACCTCGTGTTTTCTCTCGTGCTAAAATCGCTTCTCTTTGTGCTATAATTATACTTGTGTGATATACTTCTTGATCCGCTACGCTAAATTATCCTCAATATTTAGTCAGTAAAATAAGGCTGCTATTTATTGGGAATAATTCTGATTGTTACTCGCGTGTAATTAATTATAAATTGATTTCCATGAATATTACCGCTATCGACCACGTGTCGAATTTTATACGTGAATCTTTTCATTAGTTTGCATTCGCTATCGCGTATCTTTTAGTCGCATTCGCTATAATTGTTAAGTTTCTTACAATTTAAAGTGTAAATAAGTGTAAATAAATATCTAAATTATTTATTGTTAAAAACTGTGTAATTTTTAATTGTTTAATTCCTCACGCCTAAACCAGATCCAATTAGTTTATTCGCTCATTTTACATTTGGTCCTTCGAGCCGGATCTGGCGTGTTTAAACAATTAAAAATTATTTATGAGATAAAATTCGTAAAAAATTGTGAGAAGAAGTTAGTGTAAGTGTTTTGTGTTGTGAAAATCGCTAAGTGCCGTGGACATTGCTGAGCACTACTAGAGTG
The DNA here is from genome assembly GCA_964016945.1 of Microplitis deprimator. Classification (NCBI taxonomy): domain Eukaryota; kingdom Metazoa; phylum Arthropoda; class Insecta; order Hymenoptera; family Braconidae; genus Microplitis; species Microplitis deprimator. Next base: position 9,927,564 of record OZ024713.1, read on the forward strand.
CTGCCCGGGGTGATCAATTTTACACACCGGTGTAAAGAGACTCTTTAGCAAAAAAAAAAAAGGATCGAAAACTTAGCGTCGGTTCACGTCATCGCGTCCATTTTGTGCCACGTATCATCAAGATGGCCGCCGAAGCCCAAGTCGCTCTTCAAATGCAACGCATCGACACGATGCGCAATATGTCCAACCGCTTGACTGATGCTGTACTCGCTACCCAAGGTGTTGCTGCTATTGACGCTGAACTCGCTATACTGAATGAGTTGTGGACCCGCTTCAACACAACTCACGAGAGATTGTACGATGATGTACCTGAAATCATCGCCAACGAATATCATACAGGTAATTCTTATGAAACCGCTAACGCAGCTTACACTTCCCTTAAAGTCCGACTAAGCGCTGCGAGACCTGTTCCTGAAGCTCAGCCTTTGAATCATGACCAGACTGCTTACTTCGGAGGTGCGCACAAATCTAACTTGCCGCAAATAAAGTTGCCGACGTTCCAGGGCACATACGAGGAATGGGATTCGTTCAAGGACTTATTCACATCGCTCGTCATCAACGAAGATTCGCTAACTGGGTCGCAAAAAATGCATTACTTGAAGACTCAAGTAAAAGGTGAGGCCGCTGCTTTACTCGCTAACTTACAGATCACAGATGACGCTTTCCAACCCGCTTGGGAATTGCTGAACACTCGCTACACAAATCCACGTCGATTGCCTGATATGCATATAGATGATTTGCTGGATCGACAACCACTGACTGGACACTCTGCTGCTGATCTGGATGCGCTGCTGCTCGCTAACAAAAAATCGCTGGACGCTATCGCTGCCTTGGGAATTTCAATTGGTGAGTTGGACCCATTTTTAATCCGCTCAACTGTTCGTTGTTTGCCATCAAATTTACGAGTTGACTGGATGGCTTCGCTTGGGTTGTCAAACGAGTTTCCCACTTACCAACAGCTGCACGATATGCTTAAAGCAAAGGTTCGTGCATGGGAAAACTCCGAGATTGGCGCCAAGATAACCTCAAATCAAGCTAAGATTGTGGTTGAGAAACCCCCACCTAAGTCTTACGCAAGGTCAGCCGCTACAAATAAACAAGTGAAGTTTGGGAACAGTCGATCCGCTACCTCATCTACGCTATCTACAACTTCTGGTTCCGCTAGCTACGTCGCTTTCACTCCTAAAGAGCGTACGAGTGAACCGGGCTTGTGCCCAATCTGCAAGGAGAAACACTTTGTTCTCTTTTGCCCCAGCTACCAGAAGGCTTCGCCACAAAACAGAAGAACGATCGTCCAGTATTACCGTCTCTGTTACAACTGCTTGGGACGCCACCGCTATGCTGATTGCAGAACTAGACAGAAATCCCGCCATTGTGACCAGCCACATCACACATCGACGCACATTGATGACAGTGCTGCCGCTAAATCAGTACAGGACGCTCCTGTATCTGACCCAGGTAACAAATAGTTCCAATTTTGGTGACTTTTGTTTTGAATTCGCTAACCTAGTCTGCTTTCAGCTCATTCGCTCAATGTTTTACTCGCTACCGCTATTGTTAAGTTGAATTCGCTAACAGGAAGTACATGTACTGCTCATTTACTTATTGACCAAGGATCTGAGCTATCCTTTGTGACGCATTCGCTAATTAAGAAGCTGGATATAACTCTAAATAAGGCTGCTTTACCATTACGAGTGATTGGTAATGTGTCAGCTGGACATTCACTTGGTTCATGTAAGATTACACTGCATTCGCTACATAACAACGCTTCTATTACTATCCAAGCTCATGTGCTTGCTCTATTGACGGTAAACTTGCCGTCATTTACGCTAACTAACAAGAAATGGCCGCATATAACTGGGCTACAACTCGCTGATCCAGACTTCTTGACTCCACGACCTATTGACATCATTCTGGGTGCAGCACCAGCTGCACATATAATCAACGCTAAAATAAGAAAAGGAAGTGACAATGACCCAATCGCTCAGTCAACATCGCTTGGCTGGATCATCTATGAATCTGTGGACACCGCTACATCAAAATTGACCGCTTATGGTCATCATGTCACTATTGATAATCAACTACAAGACTTGTTGAGCATGTTTTGGTATCAAGAAGAGCCACAGACAGAATTCGCTACACGCTATACGGAAGAAGAAGAAGAGTGTGAACAACACTTTGTCAATACACACTACAGACAGTCTGATGGTCGATATGTCGTTCGCTTGCCGCTTAAATCTTCGCCAATTCAACTGGGTGATTCGCTCAGAGCTGCACAACACGCTTTATTACGTCTTCGCAAACGACTGGAAGCTGATCAAGTCTACAAGAAGTTGTACTTCGACTTCTTGAAAGAGTATGAAGACTTGGGACACATGAGACGCATTAAGTTGAAGGATTTACCACCAAACAGCTACCTGTTGCCTCATCATGGGGTTTTAAAAGAACAGAGCACTACCACCAAAATCAGGGTGGTATTTAATGGGTCCTGGAAGACAACATCTGGCGTATCAGTCAACGAAATACTTCATGTAGGTCCCAAGATTCAAGTTGACATCAGTGACGTACTTAATCGCATCCGCTGCCATCGCTACTTATTCGCTACTGACGTAACTAAAATGTTTCGTCAAATCGCAGTTGACAAGGAAGATCATCATCTACAGTGCATACTCTGGTTTGACGAAGATGACATCCCAATTGTATTTGCACTCGCTACTGTTACATATGGAACAACATCAGCTCCAGATCTCGCTGGGAGAGCACTTTTACAACTCGCTGAAGATGAAGGAAATAAATTTTCAAAAGCTGTTGAACCGCTAACAAATACGCGCTATGTTGATGACATCTATGGAGGCGCAGATGAACTCGCTGAGGCAATCCAAGTTGCTCTTGATACAAAAAATATGTGTGCCGCAGGATGTTTTCCGCTTGCAAAGTGGGCAAGTAATTGAACAGAATTACTCTCTCAAGTCGCTCCAGTTGAAGCCCAAGAAGATACACCAAGTGAACTTGGGGATACTACAGTAAAAGTGCTCGGGTTGACCTGGAATTCAACACAGGATAAATTCCAGTTCGGCTATTCGCTTCCAGAAGCATCACCAACTACTAAACGCTTAATTTTATCTGAAATTGCTCGCTTGTTTGACCCACTGGGGTTTTTGGCACCGATCATCGTGAGAGCCAAGATGTTCATGCAGAAGCTATGGCTGCAGAACTTCGACTGGGATGCTACGCTATCACCGTTGCTTCTTCAAGAATGGAATTTATTTCGAGATGAACTACATCAGATTTCGAAGATTCAGATACCTCGCTGGAATCATGTAAAAATTAGTGTATCAATCGAATTACATGGATTCTCGGACGCTTCACAACTCGCTATGGCTGCTGTCGTCTATTTAAAAGTTACTGACGCTACTGGGAGCTCCAATATTTCGCTAGTGTGTGCCAAAACACAAGTTGCACCACTGAAACCCATAACCATACCAAGAATGGAGCTTAATGCCGCTGTCTTACTCGCTCAACTGGTACTCTACGTCAAGAAAGTTTTGAAACTTGAAAATATACCAATTTTCTTGTGGACAGACTCCGCTGTATCCTTAACGTGGAGACGATACAACCCAGGTAGATGGAAAGTCTACATTCGCAACAGAGTTACCAAGATTCAAGAATCGCTACCAAGTGTCAACTGGGATTTTGTTCCAGGGAAACTCAACCCAGCTGACTGCGCTTCAAGAGGTTTATCAGCAGCCAAACTAGAACAGCATTCGCTATGGTGGACGGGACCTAAGTGGCTCAGTCAATCAAAAGAAAACTGGCCATCTTTTGACATCCCTACGCAGACAGTATCACATCTTGAAGAACGTCCAGGTCTGGTTTTTACCATCTTCAAGGCAGATTCACACCCGCTATACACGCTACTGGAAAAATTCTCTAAGTTGTCACCATTACTTCGCACGCTTGGAATCTGTCTACGTGCCATCGCTAAATTTAAAAAAGTGCCACAGTCCACACTGGCCACACCACTCTCTACGGTTGACCTGGAACTCGCTAAGACTTTGCTGATCAAGTATACTCAAAGTCAGTACTATTCGCAAGAGCTAAAACTACTGAAAGATGGTGATTCTCTACACAGAAATCATCGTCTCGCTAAATTGATTCCCTACCTCGACTATAACGGAGTACTCAGAGTCGGCGGTCGCTTGAAGAATTCGCTTCTGGATGATGAACGAAAAAATCCAGCAATTTTACCAAGATCATCACGCTTAAGTACGCTATTGATAGACCATTCGCATCAGAGAACATTCCACGGGGGAACTCAATTGACTCTCGCTGATCTACGGAGATCTGTCTGGATAGAAGGTGGTCGAGTTCCAGTCAGATCACACATTCTTCGCTGCGTCGTGTGCACGAGACATAGAGGTGTTCGTGCACAACAATTAATGGGACAATTGCCATCCGCTCGTGTAAGACCATCAAAAGCATTCTTACACACTGGAATAGACTACGCTGGGCCAGTAACACTGAAGACATTTCAAGGTCGAGGTGCGAAAATTTATAAAGGATGGATCGCTGTGTTTGTATGTCTCGCTACGTCCGCTATACATATAGAAATTGTCACGGATTACTCTACTGACGCTTTCGTCGCAGCATTCAGAAGATTTACTAGTCGGAGAGGCGCCTGCAGTACCCTATACTCGGACTGTGGTACAAATTTTGTAGGAGCAGACGCCACGCTAAAGAAAGAATTCGCAGCAGGATCGAGACAGCTAAAGGAACTTCAGTATTTACTCGCTACAGATGGCACAGACTGGAAGTTCAACCCGCCAAGCGCTCCCCACTTTGGTGGCAAGTGGGAAGCAGCCGTAAAGTCAATGAAGTTCCATCTTATACGAACTATTGGTGAATCGCTATTGACTTACGACCAACTCGCAACAGTTTTAACACAGATTGAAGCTGTGTTAAATTCAAGACCGATCGCTCCGCTATCCAAAGACCCTGCAGATTTAACCGCTCTGACTCCCGGACATTTTCTCATCGGTAAACCGCTAATCGCTGTACCTGGACCTTCGCTACTGGAGAACAATACCGCTACGTTGTCACGCTGGCAACAATTACAACAAATGTTCCAACAATTTTGGAATAGATGGTCATCCAAGTACCTACAACGTCATCAATCTATTTCTAAGTGGCATCATCCGCAAAATAACATCAAGGTGGGTTCATTAGTCTTGCTGACTGATGAGAGATTCCCACCATCGAAATGGCCGCTTGTACGAATACTCGCATTACATCCGGGCAGGGATGGCCTGACTCGAGTAGTAACTCTGAAAACCGCTACTACGGAACTTGTTCGACCAATCGCTAAGCTGTGTGTACTACCAGTTCACTCTCCAGATGACAATCCAGTCGACACCGTCGCCAGCGCTGGGGAGAATGTTCAGTCACGAGTTTGATTAATTTAAATAAGCTTCGTGCATTTCCGCTAAGTCCGGGAGCTGCCGAACTCGCGATTGTACAGAGAGCGTAGAGTGCCGGGTCACTCGCTATTTGGACCCGACACATACTAAAAACTCCCTCAGGACCGTGTCAAGACGCTATGGGAACCCGCTACCAGCCGGCCAATCAGATAATTCGTCTTATATTGGCCAGCCAATAAGAAAATCCGCTATCAACTACTTCCTGTTGGCGCGCTTTTAAGCCAATGGGAAAATTCGTCTTATGCAGCAAGGCTGCCATGTCAACACCAAGTGCCGACGACGACTCAACGACGTTTTCATCTACTTATTCTGCAACGTGCTTCGCTACCTGCAACCTCGTGTTTTCTCTCGTGCTAAAATCGCTTCTCTTTGTGCTATAATTATACTTGTGTGATATACTTCTTGATCCGCTACGCTAAATTATCCTCAATATTTAGTCAGTAAAATAAGGCTGCTATTTATTGGGAATAATTCTGATTGTTACTCGCGTGTAATTAATTATAAATTGATTTCCATGAATATTACCGCTATCGACCACGTGTCGAATTTTATACGTGAATCTTTTCATTAGTTTGCATTCGCTATCGCGTATCTTTTAGTCGCATTCGCTATAATTGTTAAGTTTCTTACAATTTAAAGTGTAAATAAGTGTAAATAAATATCTAAATTATTTATTGTTAAAAACTGTGTAATTTTTAATTGTTTAATTCCTCACGCCTAAACCAGATCCAATTAGTTTATTCGCTCATTTTACACATAATTTTATTTAATAAAAAATATTATAGCCGAATACAGGCCGATTCAACTGTCGGCAAAATTTCGGCCTTTTTTTGGCCAAAGATCATTACTTGCGAGAATTTTATTGAAAAAAAAATATATTCTGGCCGAAAACTGGCCGATTTATTTGTCTGCCAAATATCGGGCTCTTTAAGAAAAATACAAATTTTTCGGCCGATTTTCGGCCTCTTTTGATAAAATTTTATATTATATATATTATATATTATATATTATATATATTATATACTTAAGAAATAAGTATTCGAATTTGAACATTGTTTTTGAAACGTCTACGGAGTTCTTGTTAATAAATTTTGATTTTGGTTTTATCGTAGCCAAAACATACTTGGTTGAGTTAATTATGCACTATTATTTATCTGACGCCATTAGTAATGTGGTTACAATTTTATTGAGATTATTTAATTATTGTTAAGGTGCATAATCAATCGCTGGTGGCAGATAATATTTGGTTTAATTTAGAAACTATTAGTTTTTATAATGTTTCAATTATCAGTCAGTAAAGCGCTCGCGCTTATTCCCGATTTTGGTGGTTCAAGCGCAACTGTTTTACATTTTATGAGCTCGTGTATGAGAGAATGTTCTCTACTTCCACCAGCAAGCCATTGTATATTTTTGCTACTGGTCTGGAATAAATTTAAAGGTACTGCGCGCGAAATAATTGAAAAATGTGTATTTTACTGATCTACGTGATTTTGAAAATGTAATGAAGTCATTATTTGTTACTCAAGCATTGTTAAATTATTGGGAAACGACTTCCAAAAACGGTACAGATTTGATAGCAGCATTATCAAAGGTTGAGCTCATCGCTGCGAGAAAAAGCGATAAGGTTGAGCCTGCAAACGTACCATCAGAAAACAATACTATTAACATATTGTGCAACTTGAATCCAGTAATGAAAAAAAAAAATACTCTGGACATAAAGCAACCCGCGTTAATTATAAAGCTGCCTGAACTTGTGAGTTCAGGAGCTCATTTAGACTGATCAACTCGATCCATGTGGGATACCAAGTTAGTGAATGGCCGTATCGACGAGCATAATGTTCTAGCGAAGACGGAAGGTCCGGTATCGTCGGTTGAAGACATCGAGATTTTTAAACTCGGGAAAATTTTTGACTTTGAACGCGTTAAAACTGGGGATTCGCCAGTTAAAAATGAGTTGCCTTATTTGCCAGATGCTATTAAGTTATTGGATTCGGAACATTGTTTGCCGTCGTGGATTACTCCTAAAGCAAGTAACTCCCCAGATGATTTGAATTCTATTAAAAATTTCTGTGAAAATTTTGATGGTCCCGCAATGTTTGCACGCTCAACTTTGGTGAAATATATAATTATAATTATATCGGTAATCAATGCTGTACTGGTAAAACTTATGATGACGAAAAAGTGCTTACGATTGGGTTTTCGCATTATGAATTTTGAAAGGGTAAAATTTAAAATTAAGTTAAAGGTTCCTCCAGACAAAAGGAGTTTATTAGCAGGTAAAACTCGTGTAAATGCTAATTATTTTAAACTGGGCGTTTCTATTGACCGTGAACGACGAAAAATTATTAATCGCATTTTTAAATTACTATTTACAGTAGCAATAGGGTTTTTACATACTTATTCAGCTTCGTTGACGAGATGTGCGACTCACGGACAGTCTTCACAGAACGTTAAGAATTTTCAAATGACGCCTGTGTTAAAGTTAAATTTGGGGTCTGTTGTGCAACCGACCGCCGCAAGAATTTTGAGTTCTATCAATTATATTGTGGCCATTATACGTTTCAAGTGTACAAAAATAAAATTTGTACACATTAAGATGATTATACTGACGCAGATCATCGATTTCCACTGGTTGTCAGCAACAGTAGGAAAGTTGACTGCAGCTATGACCAACTTCACATTAAGGTTACGTGAGCTGGGATGCTCCCAAATGGGCCTGATACATTCGAGTTGCATCCAAGGACCAACAGCGATTAGCTATGAACCTCAGAATTTAAAATCATCAAGACAGATCACTTGCCAGCCAACGTCAATAATTCAACTTATGCAGTCGTCAATCTCCAAACTGAATCAGTCCTACTAAGAAACTTATATTTCCTTAATATTAGTTCAAGAAAGTTTATGTAAGCGTTGTATCTCAGGTTTAGGTTAAAATTATACAGCCAAGAACCTTTCCTTACAATATTTAAATTCATTTTAACTTTGAGTTTGTATAGAGTCAGTCACATAATTAATTTAAATTTATATCGAGCCACTTTATTTATGATAGAAGTCGCACCGATTTTATTAAAGCGCCGCGACTTACTTAAGTCGGGAGGTGTTACGTTCTGGCTCTAATTAAATTTAAATAAAAATTTTTGAAAAATTTTTTTTTTGAAGTCTCGAATTATTCATTCGCCACGCTGGGCAAATAAACGGTTCGACACTTCTTAGAATCATAAATAAATAATAAATTCATAAATCGTTACTTTGTTGGCGATATTATTTTTATTTATCACCAACAATGTAACGGAAATCTCTTGCGATAAGAAAATCGCCGTGGCTTGCGAATAGTCCAAACCCATGACGATGCATGAGACTTGGGCCACGATGGTGTTCACCAGAGTAACCTGAGATGCGACGTCGCAATAATTAATTTTTATATTCCATTGTACTCTGGATGAAAATCCAGAGCAACCAGTCAGCCGATGAACATTAGGCACCGGACGTACGTCCGGAGACCGACTGGCTCCAATCAAATTTTTAATTTTCCGAATATATTCACATTCTTATAATTAAAATGTTTTATTTTAATTATCGAATCTTACAAAACACATAAAAATTAGAGAGAGCTCAGCGACGCGTGCACCTGGGGTCGATTAACACCCTAACGTCACCAACCTGGTAATTTTTCGTAAACCTGGATTTTCCAGAATGTAACAGTCGATTAATATCTATAAAACCACCGACTGAATTTCATCGCGTGCCTGGAGTACTAAAAGATAAATGTAAATGGAAAGCAACGGAATAGGGATATTGGCTATTACTTTATAGCATCTGTTTATAAGGAGTTTTATATGATGAACTTTTAGAATCATACAAACTGTTTGTGAGAAGTATTCTTTCATTGAAGATAACTGATGGAGATTTCCTACAGTGTGAAATTGATCTATTAACATTTGTTTATGACTGTCAAAATTTCTATGGCACTTCATTTATGACTTTTAACGTCCATTCTCTATTACATATTGTGAGTAGTATTCGAAAAAAGGGGCCATTGTGGGCACTGCTGCAAATTCTTTTGAAAGTAATATTTATTGTTTCAAACAAGACATTACAGAAACTAAAGGTACGTTGAAACGTACTGCTATTAATATTTATCTATCTACTGCCCCTGACGAAGAGCCATGGGTAGTTTGGAAAAATATAATCAGTAATCGAAAAGGAGTGATTACAAACTATAATCGCAAAAGTGACGGGGCCTCATCCAAATAGAAATTCTGTAAATTTTATTAATTTCTTATAGAACCCCATCATTACTGATGAAATCGTTTTCTCATACGTTCTTATTGAGACTGAGTTCTTATAGATTCCTATATATCCCGTAAATATTTTATCTCATCCAACCTTATAAAAACTCAGATTTCATAAAGATTTTTATTTTCCGATAAATTCTTATGAAGAATTCCTTATCAGAATCTATGGGAAAATAATTTTTTTAAATAACTCCTATGCAATCTCATAAAATTCAGTGAGTTCTATGAGAAGAGGATTTCCGCTTTCCATAGAACTCATTCATTCTCATAAAATTTCTATGAGAATTTATGATAAGCTATCGGATCTTATGAGATTTTTTGAGCTGGGTATGTGTCGTTAAAGTAACAGATTGTACTAGACATTCTACCAGCTCTTCTCCAACGACTAAAGTTCGCCCGGAATGCATTTCCGACTGAAAACTACTTTGAATTGAATAGTATACATTTGGTAATTTATAAATTTTAATTTTTTGTTTCCCATTATTGAGAAATTTTTTAGCCTGCTCTTTAAACGATTTTCCACCTTTAATTGTTTTGGACGTGATAAACTTATTGACTTTTCTTGATACAATGCAATGTGCTCGTTTGAATGATAGGATCCACTTCCCCTAGTAGCCACTTTATCATAAAATTGACTTTAATTTAATGTTAAAATTACCTGAAATTTTCTGCCCGAATTTGCCGTCAATTTGACAGCAAAAGTTGAAAATAAAAATTTGCGGTTAATTTTTCTTCAATTTAAAGGTAACTTTTTACGAAAAAAAAAATCGGTCTATCAGTTAACCCTGTGGGCCAGCCCCAAAACTTCCCGCTGTTTTCCCATTGTTTTGAATACATGTTCGAGCTCTTCGAACTCGAAAATACTTTAGTATGCCTTTGTTTTTGAAAAATAACGTTTTTCACAATTTTTTCTGCAACGATATCTCTCGAACAAATTCACCGATTGAAACGGTTGAGGTGGCAATCGACGCGATTTATTGAGTTCTAGATCTGATCAACTTTTGGAATTTATGCATCGAGTTGTTCTTGAGAAATTTCAAAAAAACCAAAAAAAATATTTTTTTGAATTGTTTCGTCAACGGTTTCTCTTGAACGACTGGACCGATTTTGATGGTTAAGGTAGCATTCGACGTGGCTTATAAAGTTTTAGAGCTGCACAGAAAAAAAGGTTGACTTGGCCCAAGATAATTTTTGCCTTCATTTTTTTATTCTTGGGCTGAGTAATTGGGATTTTTAATCCGAGAACATTTTCTTCGACTAATATCATAAAAGTATTGTATCAAGAATAATTAAATTGTAATTCAAGTTGAATAATCGGCTTAAGAATATTTATTTTAAGTCAAATTTATTTTGTTTCTAACCAAGTAAAAAAAACTATCAAAATAAGATATTTTTCTGTCTTGGTTGATGAGTATAGTAAATTGTCACAATATATATCAATATCTCAAACCAAGAACTTTTTTTGCGTGGCAGAAGAACATATACTCTCAGTTTGAGAAAACTACATTATCGACTCAAGACAACGGTCTATTGGAATGAGAAAATTTCAATTTTGATTTAAATAAATTATAATCTTCACTTAATAAAAGAACTTTTCTTGAATCATGCAAATATTTATTTAACGGAAGACATAAAATTCTCCCATTGATGATTTTTTTCCTTGACTTAAAAAAAACATAATCTCGATTCAAAAAAATAAATGACTACTTAAAAAAATATATCGACCTATATTTTTGAGTGAATTTAAACTCATATAAATATTGAATGATGTCAAGTAGGAAAGTGTATGCGTATATTCAGAACATCACAATACAGCAGTATAGGGGATAAGGAATAAACTCTCGCGATTTAATGGCTTATGAGCAAATTGAGAAAAATAAATTGTTTGCTCATGTTAGGAATCGAACCCAGACCGATTCGGCATCACGCGAGAGCTTTACCAGTTATGCTACTCGACCATTTCTTGAATATTTGTTCACTTTACCCATATATAGTAAGTACACTCGACAATGTAGAGTCTACATTACCGCCACTTTAGTATAGTACAGTTAGCTTTCCCAAGAGAATTTTTGCGTTGAGCCGTGAGCGCAGTTGCTGTTGGTTCAAACGTCTACGCTGACTTGCCGCAACACAACAAATACTTAAGCCAAGATATTTGTTACTATTGAGTCGAGTACTTTTAATTCTTGATTCGAGTCACAAATCATCTCGATTCAAAATAAATTATTCTTCAACAGAAAATATTTTACTTTTCGGACAATTGATTATATATCGGGGCAAAATATTTATTTTTCTCACTTTAAGAAAATATTTCTTACTTCAAGAAACATATATTATATTGGTTAAATAAAAAAAAATCTTGTGCCAAGATGACTAAATTTAAGAAAATTTTGTTCTTGAACCAAGAAAATTTTCGTTTTCATTCAAAATTGCAAAAAATATTCTTGCGGCAAGAAAAAATTTCTTGCGCCAAGATATCCTTTTTTTCTGTGTGATTAGATTTTTAAATCAATCCATCGAGCGAATTAAAAGTTATTCAAAAAAAACATTTTTGAAAAAATTTTATTTTTGAAATATCTCCGAACGTACACCACTGATTAAGCTCAAATTTTCAGTGCTTATAGTAATTAACAATTCGCGTCGAATGACACCTTGACAATCAAAATCGGTTCATCCGTTCAAAAGTTACAGAATATTTACACGCTTACGTACGTACGTACGTACGTACATACATACATACATACACTCAGACATCATCTTGAATTTATTCAAAATAGCTTCCTAGAACCTCAAAACGTCGACATCTGTTGGAATTTCGATTTTCGCGAATCGGGGTGAAAACAATAACTTCCGGCTAAGAAAATCTTCGATTTTCTTAGCGGGAAGTTAAAAAAAGTCGGTAATGTTCATTCTTACCACTTCAGAAGGTAAGCAAGTTTATACATAAAATTGTGTACAATTTGACGGTAAAAGAATATTTATCAATTTTTGAAGTTAAATTAACAACAAATTGACATAAAATTTACCTGAAAATTAACGAAAACTTCGTTCGAGTTAACTTTTGAAGTGAATTTGCATTTTAATTCGGGCAGTAAATTTACATCAAATTCAATAGCAAGTTGCATAAAAATTGTCGTGAAAAATGGAAAAGTCCGAAGTTGACGGAAATTTGAAGAAAAATTCAACGAAACTTTTGCTAAAGCAAACTGTGCTATTAGGGTCGGTGATGCTTTGAAACGGAAATCATTAGCACCAATTTTTTTAACTTCCCGCTGAGAAAATTGCAAATTTTCAAAAATTCGGTAAGTTATTGGTTTCAGTCCGATTTTCGAAAATCGAATTTCTAAGAGATCTTGACGTTTTGAGGTTCTAGGAAGCTATCCTGACTAATTTTACGATGATGTCCGAGTGTATGAATGTATGTATGTACGTACGAATGTCCATATTCTGTTACTTTTGAACGGATGAACCGATTTTAATCGTTGGGATGTCATTCGACGCGTGTTGTTATTTACTATAAGCACTGAAAATTTGAGCTTAATCGGTAGGGTACGTTTGGAGATATTTCAAAAATAAAATATTTTCAACAATGTTTTTTTTGAATAACTTTCAATTTGCTCGATGGATTAATTCCAAAATCTAATCAGCTCGAAAACTTCTTAAGCCGCGTCGAATCCCACCTCAGTCATCAAAATCGGTTCATTCGTTCAAGAGAAACCGTTAACGAAAGAATTAAAAAAAAAAATTTTTTTTAGTTTTTTTTAAATTTCTTAAAAATGTCTTGATAAATCAATTTTAAAATTTGATCGGCTCCATAACTCAATAAAACGCGTCGATTGCCACCTCAACCGTCTCAATCGGTGAATTCGTTCGAGAGATATCGTTGCAGAAAAAATGGTAAAAAACGTTATTTTTCGAAAACAAAGGCATACAAAAGTATTTTCGAGCTCGAAAATGTATTCTCAACAATGTTTTCGAGCTCAAGTCCCTCCTTGATTCAAAGTATGAGCCCACTGTCGTAAGTGACGCACAGATTGCTCTCTTTTAAATTATTGTCTGTCTCTCTCTATACTGAAATCCCTAGCGAATTCGATCATACCGAAATTTTGGGTATATTTTGAGTGTGTTTTGGACATAGTATACATTTAATAATATTTGGGTACGTTTTACGAATAATGCCCTAATCATACCGAAATAATACCGAAATCAACGTAAATGTTGGGGATGTTTGTGAACTTTTCATACCCAAACTATACTGAAAAAAATCATTATTTGTGAAATATAGTATCCCTGGCGGTTTAGAATCACGGTGGAAACACGTTGGGTTTGTTCCATTTTACCACTGTGATTACGCAGTGTATCCATGGTGGTAAAATGAAACAAACCCACCGTGTAACCACAGTGGATCCACGGTGTTTACACTTCCACGGTGTTTCCACCGTGATTCAAATCTGCGAGGGATAGATGACATTTATAAATGAAATGTCATTTTACTGTTCAGCTTGAATATTGTTGTACCAACTATATCAATACAATATTATGTATTTCTCTAAAGTCAGCTCATACACTCACATTTTTGAGAGTTAAAGATTTAATTACATTTAATAAAAACTTTATATCCTAAATTGTTTTACTGTCGCTGTTAGTGTATGTTATAATCTATAAATAATTGTGTCAACTAATAAAAAATAATGGAAGTGAATATGCTCTACAAAAAACGAGATTTTTGAAGCATACGAAGGAACATAACCCGAAACTTAATATCTATCAATGGGTCACAGATTTTTTTAAAAGCGATCGATTTGCTCGAAAAAAACTGAACGAGAAGACTGTAATATTTCCCAACAGGCAGCGAAGAGCGAAATTTATTTAAAAATAATTGTGTTAGATTCTGGGGTATTACCCCAGAATAATTAAAAATATAAATAAAATTATATTAATAATTTAAATGTTCAGATTTGACATCATTAAGGTATCAATCGACCCCAGGCGCGTCTGTCGACGATTATTAGTGATTAAGAATTTTTTTTCGATATTTGATTAGGGCCATATAATAAATGGTACACCACATTTATACATTTAGGTATGTTTTAATTACCAAAATTAATTATTGAGTCAGTCGGTCACCGGACCTCGGTCCGGTGACTTAGATATTTGTCGGCTGAGTGCTCTGTCTCCACAGATCCAGTACAAAAAATTATAAAATTATAAATCGTCCAACGTCGCATCTCAGGTTACCCTAGCGAACGTCGTCAAGGCCCGGGTCTCATGCTTCGTCATGAGTTTAGACTACGGGCCACGACGGTGTTCGCGGAAATCGCTTATCTGCTGTAGTTGCTCTGTTGAAGAATTTTTCTTCATCAGAGTGACCAAAGTTTTATTATATATCAGCAAAAGAAATTTTAAAATTTTTATTTAATTATAATTAAGGCCATTCTCCAAGGGTGCCCCCCACTTTTTGCAAAAAAAAAGTGGAGCCGCCTGGCGGCGAGCAGCCGAACTAAAAAAATTCCTAGTGTAAAAAAATTTCAAAATTAAATTAAAATTATTAAAAAAAATAAAACATATAAATTTATAATTTTTAAATAAATAAAAAAATACAGATTTTATTTTAAAATCATAATTTATGATAAAAATGTCCTGAAACGTGAAATTGAGAAATTAAATTTTTAATGACCTTGAACTGTCAATCTCGTATTTATTTTACAAATTATATAACAAATTAGTGCAAAAATCTATCAAAAAAACGGCAACGTACTCGTAATTTTAAAGATATGTAGAATATTTAAAAATAACTCACAGTAATCAAAAATTGTCTGCTAAGCGTCATATCTTGAATAAATTTCAGCATGAAATTCATCATCTAGTAATATTTTATTTTGACAGATGTAAACAACAGGTCTGTACTCTATTTGGGACGCATGAAGGGCGCTTGAATATAGTCGCGAGAAAAATTAAATTTGAAGCAATATTTATTTTTTTCAGAAATAATATATAGAATAATGTACGCCTGCTTATGAAATATATATATATATATATATATATATATATATATATATATATGGATTTATAAATGGTTATATATACTCATAACAATCTTCGCATATATATATATATATTAGGGTGCGTCATTTCGGAGCAGCATTTTTTCTTTAAGTGCATGTAGAAGAAATCAATTCAACACAAAAAAAAAATTTTCGCGCAAGAAAAAAAATTTTATGTCGATTACAGACCTAGCTCATTGAAAATTTCGATTTTCCCATTTAAATAACACGGGGAAAATTTTTTTTTTAACTGAGTGTTTTTAACTCTTAAAAAAATCAAAAGATCAAATAGACTAATACATATTTTTGTAGGAAATTGAACGTTCTACAAAAAAGGTCTCTTATCTTTTTTTGATAAATCCACCTGTTAAAAAGTTATTAGCTCTAAGTAAAGTTGGAGATTTTTTTACTTTTCCGACGAAACTATCAGACTTATCACAAAATGTTATGAGGTATTTTTTGTTGACAAGTTTATTCTCTACAAATTATTATTTGTACAGTTTTTTCAAATTCCGCATTGTTTTCTAGTTATTTTCATTTTAATTTCAAACTCTTAAAAAAGCGGTTCCGATTGATTTCAAGAGCTTGACATTGAAATGTAAATATCTAGAAAACAATGCGGAATTTGAAAAAACTTTGCTTGGAAATAATTTGTAGAGAGTAAAATTCTTAACAAAAAAGATTCCACAACATTTCGTGATAAGTCTGATAGTTTCGCCGTAAACGCGAAAAGATCTCTAACGTTACTTCGAGCTCTAATAACTTGTGAGCAGGTAGATTTATCAAAAAACGATAAGAGACATTTTTTGTAGAGCGTTTAATTTCCTAAAAAAATATCATTAGTCTATTTAATCTATTTATTAGTTAATGAGTTAAAATTACTTGAAGCTAAAAAAAAAAATTTTCCCGTGTTATTTAAATGGGAGAATCGAATTTTTCAATGAGCTATGTCTGTAATCGACATAGAATTTTTTTTTCTTGCGCAAAAACTTTTTTTTTTGTTGAACTATGATTTTTTCCACATGCACTTAAAAAAAAAAATGTTGCTCCGAAATGAAGCACGCTAATATATATATAATTATGCATATAAGTCTTCGTGTATATATATATATATATATATATATATATATATATATATATATATATATATATATTATGCATGATATCATTCATCATGTAAATATTAATTTGTATCATTTAATCATGTCTGGCTAGTACATTATATCTGAAGCTATACACATGAAGCTACGCATAGGCTTATACATGATTACATGTAATCAGATCTGATTATGAATCCGTGTACAATTAGATTCAGGTATGTCTACATATAATTAGGTTCGATCAGGCTTGACCAACATAAACTCGGATATACGTATGTATAAGTCTATATATTACGACTGCCCAATTTCAAAACACAGTAACTGACAAAAATAAATTTTTTTTAATATGTATTGAATCATGTCCAGAAGACTCTACTGGAACTAAAAATACTTAAAAATCGATTTTGAAAAATTTGTCCCTTACTGTGTTTTGAAATTGGACAGCCGATTATTCGTTCTGATTCAGCTTGTTTTATATAAAACCTGAATAAATCAAAAACTTATTTTTTTTTTTGGCTCAAATTTTTTTTAACTTCCCGCTAAGAAAATCGAAGATTTTCGAAAAATACGGGAAGTTATTGTTTTCACTCCGATTTTCGAAAATCGAGTTTTCATCAGATGTCGATGTTTTGAGGTCCTAGGAAGCTGTTCTGACTATTTTCAGATTGATATTTTCAGTTTTCAAAATTCAATTTTTAGACGAATCTCATTGCGATTTTTGATTTCCCATTTAAATATCATGGGAAAAAAAAAGTTTTAGTTAGTTTAGTAAATTTTTTAACTCGACAATGGCTCATTATACAGATAAGCCCAGTATACATTTTTGTAGGTAATTTAACGCTCTACAAAAAACGTTTCTTATCATTTTTTTAAAAATCCATCTGTTCAAAAGTTATTGGAGCTGGAAGTCAAATCGATAATAAATTTCCAGATCTTTTTACGTTTCCAGCAAAACTATCAGACATCAAAAAGGACATAGGATCTTTTTTATAGACAATTTTATTTCCTACAAATTATTTGTAACAAAGTTAATTCAAATTCCGCATTGTTTTCTAGTTATTTTCATTTTAATGTTGAGTTTTCAGAATAGATTAGAAGACTATTATTTTTACGAGCTTGGCATTAAAATGAAAATAACTAAAAAATAATGCGGAATTTCAAAAAACTTCATTGAAAATAATTTGTAGGGAATAAAATTGTCTATAAAAAAGATTGAATGACATTTTTTGATAAGTCTTAGTTTTGCTGGAAAAGTAAAAAGATCTGGAAATTTATTATAGATTTGACTTCCAGCTCCAATAACTTTCGAATGAATGGATTTATCAAAAAATGATTAGTAACCTTTTTTGTAGAGCGTTAAATTCTCTACAAGATTATGCTATAGACTTATTTATATGAGGTGCTAATGCCGAGCTAGAAAAATAAAAAAATAAAAAAATTTTTTTCCCATGTTATTTAAATGGGAAATGGAAAATTAGAAATAGGCACCTCTAAATATTAATATTAAGAGCTCCGCTTTTAACAGGCTTCTTTTCTCACCTTCTTGCGAGTTTTCAGCCTGTTTTTTTGTTGAAAAAAAAAGTCGCCTCAAATTGGCACACCCTAGTATATATACTAGGGTGCTCCAAAAAAAATAAATATTTTTTTTTTCTTTTAGTTGTTGTAAAAAAAATTTCTATACATCGAAAAAAAATTCTGTCAAAAAGGACGATTTTTTATTTCAATTTTAAAAGGTGGCGCTGGCTCTTCGAATTTTCCCATGCTAATAGCATGGGAATTTTACTTTTTTTATAAAAAATCTCATAACTTCATTTGACGTTGAGGAAAAAATTTGAGTCATGGATATTTTCGTAGGAAATTTTATGCTCTACAAAATTGTTCATTAGTTTATAAGCTCTAAAACGTACAATTCACAAGTTACAGGTATTTGAAGTTGATTATTTTTTAAAAATCAATTGAATGGTTGTGATCATGTTTTTAACACAATCTTTACATAAATTAATTCTAGAATAAGTGAAAAATATGATAATCGTATAATAAATATGATAAAATAATAATTTTGATCGTAGCTGAGTTTTATTCAAAGTGAATTTAGTAAAAACTTTTATTACCTTTATGTCACATAAGCAGAAAATTATATAGATAAAGATAATTTCCATGAAAAAGTATTTATTATACATATTAATTAATCATTAAGTACAAAATTTATATTGATGTTTTTGAAGCCATTCTGTAATAAATAAAATTCGTTACAAAGCCTTTGTTTGATACTTTTCATGAGAGTAGCAGTTTTGGTGTAAATACCGTTTGAACGGGGATTTTCAAAAACTCATCAACTTTAAAAATCTGTAACTTTTGAACCGTACGTTTTAGAGCATATGAGCTCATGAACAATTTTGTAGAGCATAAAATTTCCTATAAAAATGTTCATGACGCAAATTTTTTCCTCAACGTAAAATAAATTTATAGGATTTTTTATTAAAAGAGTAAAATTCCCATGCTATTAAGCATGGGAAAATTCAAAGAGCCAGCGCCACCTTTTAAAATTGAAATAAAAAATCGTTCTTTTGACAGAATTTTTTTTTCGATATATAGAAACTTTTTTTACAACAGCCGAAAAAAAAAAATATCGATTTCTTTTGGAGCACCCTAATATATACCTATATCTAATTACACATGGGTTCATAGTCAGATCTGATTACATGTACTCATGTATAGACCTATGCGTAGCTTCATGTATAGCTCCAGATCTAATGTACTAGTCAGACATGATTAAATGATACAAATTAATATTTACATGATGAATAATATCATGCATAATTATATATCTATAATTATGCATGATATTATTATTATAGTATATATGTATATACGAAGATTGTTATGAGTATATATAACCATTTATAAATCCATATATATATTATATATAAATATATATATATATATATATATATATATATATATATATATATATATATATATATTTAGTGGTTAAGGGTAAAAATTAAATATAATAAATAAATTATTTAAACCAACTAATAATGTTAAATAAATGTTTTATTTAACCAACGTATTTAACACAGTAAATTTTGAGAATACAATAGAAATGCTTAGATGCGTGTATGCAGTCAGCGGTCTAACTTATTGTGTCTCTACGAATGAGGTAGAGACGGAATATGGAAAAATCGATGTTCGGCGTAGATTGCCGAAATTAATCGATCGTAATTATTGTAGCAACGCTACAGAACTCCCTTTGTTTTTTTTTTTTTTTTTTTTTAAATTTAATACACGATAATTAAAGTAATGGAATATTTACAAATGATATGAATAAATAAATAAGTAAATGAATGAGTATAATACAGTGGTGAATTCTTACTTTGTAAAAAAAAACTTTTATATAAAAAAAATTTTAATCGCGTAAATTTTTAAATATTAAACCGGACTCGGCGTTTTTGGGTCTCGGTTGCTGTGTTATTCGGTTGGGAGTTTGTTATCGTCATCGTCGCGTCGATTGGATTCGCCTCGTAAACCGGCTTCAATCTGTCCACTGAAATAGCGATTTGTCGTCCACGAAAATCGACGATGAAGTATTTATCGTGTCTAGTTATTACACGATATGGACCTTCGTACGGCGCTGAAAAAGATGGTCCAACCTGGTCATTGCGTACCAGTACGTGACTGCAATTACTAAGGTTCCTGAAACAAAAAACAGAAAGCTTGCCGTGACGCGACATTTCGGCCGGTGCCAATGAATTAAAATGACGTTTTAGAGTATTGACAATGTAATGAGGTGTTGTTTTATTGCTGGAAGTGAGTAACTCACCAGGCAAACGAATTGGCTCACCGTACACTAATTCAGCCGGAGTCGTCTGGATGTCGTCCTTCCAAGCAGCGCGTAAGCCGAGCAAAACGGCTGGTAATGCGTCATACCATGACTCTCGATGACACAAAAGTGCTGCCATTAGCTGACGATGTAAACGTTCGACGAGACCGTTGGCTTGCGGATGATACGGTGTAGTATGTAGGTATTTTATTCCATACATTTTTAATAGCGATTGGAATAACGACGATTCGAATTGCGGACCTTGGTCCGAAGTTATACGTTTCGGTACTCCGTGGCGAGAAATCCAGTGCAGCGATAGTGCATGTGCTACCGTCTCTGCAGTTCCATTGGATAACGGGACAGCCTCAGGAAACCTCGTGAATCGGTCGATGATCGTTAAACACTGGTTAAAGCCTCTTGACGATTTTAGAGACACCATCATCTTGTATCATATAAAATCAAAGAAGCTAATGAGATAAGTAAAATTATGGCGTACGACAATCTTATGTACAAACAAGCAAAAAGCCTTTACGAAGCAAAAGGAAGGGTATCATCATCATCACCTGATATGACCCTAATAAACTTCCCCCTCTGATGAATAATCCAGTCCCAGGGCAAAGGCCATCACTGAATCAGCCCTTTAAAGGAAGCACTATCACTGCTGAGGCAGTAAAGGATCAATTAAAAGAGAGAAGAAGACTGAAGTCATCTCCATCCTCGGAGACGTCCAAAAAATCATTTCAAGATTTTGCGGAGATGATACCAATTATCCCGAATCAAGAAACATTATGGCAGAGAATTTGGAAAGTTATGTCGTTGCACATAGCTCAAACACAACCTCAACTTCAACCCCAAATCCAGGATAGTACGAGATCCTAGCCAACTGCGATTCCTTCAATGGAATTGCCGCAGCTGTCGGAGGAAGCTCCCAGAAATACAAAAAATAGCTCAAGATTACGACGTGATTCTATTATCTGAAACATGGCTAAATAAGAAGGATAATATTTTTGTAAATGGCTTCGATATAGTAAGGAATGACCGTAAGGATAACGTGGGTGGCGGAGTAGCCATCCTAGTAAGTAACAGTCTTAAGTATAAAAGAATCTATAACTTATTCAACTGTAAGGGTAGTATCGAATTATGTGCAATTCAAATTTTTCTAGCCGAATCAAAACTTACTGTTGTTTCCTGTTACAGATCTCCAACCAATAATATCAACGAAACTTCGTGGTTGCGCTTTCTGACACAATTTGAGGAAAAATTTATTGTTGTTGGCGATTTCAATACACATCACCCTTACTGGGGCGATAGAGTACGTTGCGAAGAAGGTAAAAAACTCTTTAACGCGATTAAAAGATCAGAAGTGGGAACTTTAAATCAGGGCAGTAGTACATACTACTCGCGTCAATATGATACAGAATCCGCTATAGATTTAGCTTTCGTTGATAGCGCATCGCTGGCGTCGTACAACTGGTCGGTGGGTCGTGATACATGGGGTAGTGATCACTATCCCATTTTTATCACGCTTAATGAAAGAACTGAACAAAAAACTTACTTTAAATCAACGAGACTCGTTAACTGCAAAACCGATTGGAATTTAGTTGACGAAAATCTTAAAAAGTGCGTCAAACAATGTGATGAAATTATCAATAACAATGGAGTAAACACACAAGTTAAGTATACAACATTCTTAGTCATTATTACTAATTGCATCGAAGAAGCCAACCCAAAGAAAAACTTTAACAGATCTGGAAACAACAGCAAACAAAAAACGAAAATTAATACTCCAAATACCGCCCCGTGGTGGAATAACGATTGCGAGAAATTAGTTAGGATCAGAAAAGCTGCATTGCTGCAGTTCAAGCATAATGCTAGTAGAGACAACTTCAGGAAATTGATGAAAGCGGAGCACAGTACCAAAGTTGGATTAGCTAAGATTAAAAAAGCGAACTTTAAAACGTTCTGCGACTCACTAACAAAATACACCGATTCATCGTTCATTTGTAAAAAACTTAAAGTCTTTAAAAGTAGATGTAATACTTCAAATACCTCCAATGAATATTCGGAAGAGGTCATTAATAATGTTAATATGGCTATAGATCAATTATGTCCATCTTGGACTCCATTTCAAGAACCTAACTTCAGTAACGAATCCGGGGACCCTTTTTTAGAACGACCCTTCTACATGAACGAACTTGAGATTGCACTAGACAAATGCAACATAAACAGCAGCCCAGGAGTAGATGGAATTGACTATTCAGTTTTGAAAAGGTTCCCAGTGGAACTTAAAAGGCTACTGCTAATTTTATTCAACGAAATTTTTGAGAAGAAAGCGTTTCCAAACGAATGGCGTGAATATTTAGTTTTCTTCATTCCCAAAAATGGTACTAACAAGGTCCGTCCCATCTCTCTGGCCTCGTGTCTCTTAAAAATATTTGAAAGAATCCTAAACATCAGACTATCTTGGTGGCTCGAATACCATAAAAAGTTACCCAGCCATCAATTTGGATTCAGGAGGGGTAAATCCTGCATCGACAATCTGGCGCTACTGAGCGCTGAAATCCTGAGTGCTTTCGACGACGACGAAGTGCTAGTCTGTCTGTCAGTGGATATAAAAGGCGCTTATGATAATGTGCTACCCGATGTATTAGTTGACAGACTCCGAAAAGAGGGAGTACCGGAATTATTTCTTTTCTTTGTCTACCAATTAGTCAGTTTCAGAACTCTGACACTCAGATATGGAGATATAGACGAAAAAAGAACTGTTTTCAAGGGCCTTGCCCAAGGCGGGGTGCTGAGTTCTTTACTATATACGCTTTATGTGAAGACGCTAGAATCCATTCCACGCAACAGATGCCAACTCGATGAGTTTGCTGACGACGACACTTACTACAAGAGATCTAAACATCCAAGTCAAGCGCTTGAAGATCTAGAAGATACTATGAAGGATGTCCTAGCATTTCTTGATTCTAGTGGTTTACAGCCATCACCTGATAAATACCAACTGTGTGTTTTTAGTCGGGACAGCAGAATCTCATCCAGGAAATGGTCCCTCACAATTGCAGGTAAAGAGGTCAAATCCAACCCAGTTTTCAAATTACTGGGAATATACTTTGAAAGTACCCTTAGATGGGATACGCAAATTAACTCAATTCGAGAAAGATGTCTAAAGTCTTTGTCAATACTAAGTTATCTGCGAACTAATTGGGTAGGAGCAGATCCCACAGTTTTATTACGGCTGTACAAAGCGTTAATAAGATCGCGGATGGAATATGGAGGCTTTTTATTCCACCCCCTGTCAACTAAAGCACCAAAAATTATCGGACATTCAAAACAAAGCGTTAAAGATCGCCATGGGATACAGGCAGTCAACTCCGATCAACTTGATGTTGGCGGAGGCTAAAGAAGCTCCGATTCCTCTCAGATACCAATATCTGTGTATGAATTTTCTTTCTAGAATGATGGCAAACTCCGAGCATCCGTTAATTCCAGTCCTCGATAAACTAGTCACCAACAGAGACAATCCAACATTTGTGGCTCATGGACCAAGACCTCTCTTATTATTAGCATACGAAAATTTAATACCAATACAGCATTATGTAGACGCATCAGACAAGCCATTGTGCTACCATTACTCCTACGAATCGCTCTGGTTTGTTCCGGACATAGACCTAGAAAAAGGATTTGCGATTCAAGAGGCTAAGAATCCCAATCACAAATTTGAAACAATCTTTTGCCGCGAACTAAGGAGAGGTAACTGCTGGTTTACGGATGGATCAAAAACAGAGGGTAGCGAATTCGTTGGATTCGCAAATTTCCAATCAGCTTCAAACTTCGAAGGAAGATACCGCACAGTTAGATACGCGTCAATCTTCACAGCAGAGGCAATGGCCATTTCCACCACGCTGAAGTTGTTCTTTGACAGTAGAGAATCAGAGTTTCATATCTTTAGCGACTCAAAAAGTGTTCTGGAGGCGCTCCAAAACTTTCGCAACTCGGATAAGCAAAAACCCATTATTTATCACATTAAAGATCAATTACTTAGACTACAATTGCTGAAGAAAAAAGTCAGATTACATTGGATACCTGCTCACGTGGGTATTCAATATAACGAAACCGTGGACCAACTGGCTAAAGAAAGTGCGGTAGTGGGTGTTGATACCCAACTTCTAATCCCTGCTTCTGATCTCAAAGGTATTTGGAAGAAGAAAATCCGAAATAAATTTAATCAGTGGTGTCTAGCCACAGGTAAAGATAAAGGTTCTAATTATTTCCGCAAATTTTACACAGAAAGCGCACACCCGTGGTTTAAAAATTTTAAATTCCGCAGAAAATCTATTGTAACCATTAACAGGCTAAGAAGCGGCCACACTTCCTTAGCTAGTAGCTTGTATCGTTTCAGAATAGTAGAGTCCAGTCAATGTCCTTGTGGAGAGTCCGAGGAAGAGCCAAACCACGTGTTTTGGCAGTGTAAGTTATACGATGAGGCTAGAAAATATTTGATTCACGATCTCATAAAGACTAAAATATATCCTCCTTACTCTATCGAAGCCATGCTAAGTGAAATTAATTCAGTGGCTGTGATTGCCCTCGCTAAATTTATAAATTCTATTAATGTTAATATTTAATTAGTCATCAAAACATTTCTCAAGTACCTTAATTTTATTTTTCAACAGATTATTTTGTTATTTAAATTTAAATTTAGTGCCTTATAACTCTCAGTGTTACCACTCTTTAGAAGGGAATTTAGTATGTAAGTGTTGTTGTAATTCGCTGCTTTCCCTGGAGGGAGCATTAGTACATAAGAATTCTTTAACTATTTGTATTCACGGCAGAGTGAGCTCTCAGCTCAAGCCTTCTTTATATATTTCCAATAAAAAAAAAAAAAAAAAAAAAAGTGGAGGGCACCCTTGGAGAATGGCCTTAAAGCCAGAACGTAACAATTGGAAATTATTTTTATGTTTTTATTCATAAAATCAAAAACCTATTCATTTTTATTGTTCTAAAAAAAATTTAATAAAATAACGAAATTATAATTTAATAAAAGTTTCAAAATTTGAATAAACATGTATTTTCATTTCTCTCCTATCAATTTCTTACTGTTATTAATAAATTGATTTTATTGGTTAATAGATTAAAATTTAACTTTGCTAAATTTAACAATTTAGAAGAAAAATTAGATAACTTTTTAGGTATATAATGTTCACAAACATAGCCAAAATAGAGGCATTATTTAGGTATAATTCGGGTAGTTTTTTGGTATATTACCGAAAAATGACCGAAACTGGGCTCAAATTCAGTGAATATTTTCAGTATTTTTGAAGTATGACCGAATTCGTTAGGGATTTTTTTCTCCCGCTACACTTATAGTCAGGCTCTTAATTTATATTCATAAGATAAATTTTCATTATTACAAGTGCATTCGTCGAAAGATGTTCCTCGATTCACTAATGCATTTACCCACTCTTTGTCTTCCACTACTTCCATTGTCCGATCTTTGAATGGTTCTTGGAAATGTGAAGAATTTTCTTCGATAATTTCGACTCGGGAGTTTCATTCATAGCATTGAGTAGAATATTTTGAAAAACTTCCCTTTATTTGTATTTCTTCATCATTCACAGGCGATTCCGAAATGTTCATGGCTTGAAATGTTGTTAAGAGTAATTTTATAACATTTATAGAACTCACTTTCATTTATCTCAAAACACAAAATAGAAGTTGTCGTATAATTTTAAATTATTTACGAAAAAAAATTACAAGATTTTTTTTTTAAAAGTGTCAGTAAAAAGCTATTTGGCTCACTGCAAAAAAAAAAAAATTTACCTTAAAATTAAGATATGCTAACTATGACAATACTTGATATCATGATGCAAACAATAGAGCCCGGAATTAAAAGTAAAAAGGTAAGTAAAATATTAAAAAATATTATTATTATGATGCCTTCGCTGCAAAAATGTATGAAAAAATAATTCTCGACAAATTAAAACCAAAGCTAATAAAAATATTGATGTTTTCTTGTTGCTCAATGTAGATAGATTTGGGGGTTGTTCACCCCCTAAACTTGATTTTTTGGAAAAACCCAAAAAGACGTATCCTCTACTTTTTTTCCTCTTTCGATCACCGTTGGTTTTGTTAAGACCCATTAGATAGTTTTTTATTAATAGGCGTTTTGTGAATTTTAACCCTTATAACTTTTGTTCTACTCATTTTTTTATTATAACACGAATGGCACTTTTCATCATTTTTACCCCGAAAATGATGCCATTAGTCCCATTCGATTATTCAAACTACAAGTATGCGAAACCTGCAAAATACCCCTTTGGAGCCTGAACTTTGACGGTTGATTTCACCCCTTAGATTTGTTTTTCCGCCTATACAAAGAAAAACGTGTCTCTTAGATTTCGAGGGAGAGTAACATATCTTAGTTATATCGAAATCGAAGGGAGACACCTGGGAATGTTTCCTTGTAGGTAGTAAGTAGGTACATAATTGTACAAAGTATTGTGATCTATTTTTGTTGAGACTGGGAGTTTGATGAACAATGATTTGATTATATACCTAGACTGATGTTATTATTGTGATAATTAGGTAAAAACAAAGTGCTAAGTAACAGATCTCAAAAAAATAGATATTAAATTGATCTTAAGAATATTCTGAACACAATAATATAAATATTCAACTGAAAGTATGTAGTTAATGTCTAAGCCTTACTGAATGTTTTTTTTTTTTTTTTTTTTTCGAAAAGTTCAGTTCCATATGGTTCTTTACTTTAACGTGTTCACTATATAAATTTAATTTATATATTCAGGACATGAAAAATAAATAATTATGTGTTCCCTAGCAGACCTAATTTACGGACATTTACCGTATTTTTGCGGTAAATATACCGTAAAATCAGCCTGAATTACCGTAATTTGCGGTAATTGCAGTAAATTTTGGTAGGTTTACCGAATTTTACAGTAAATTTTGCCGCAGGTTTATGGTCAAATTTACCGTGAATTTACGGCAACGTTTACTATGGGTTTTCGTTAAATTTCATTGTAAATTCACGATAGGTTCATTGTAATTTTTAATAAACGTTAGCGTATTTTGACGGACTGAATCGACCGTAAATTTACGGTATTTTACGGTAACTCTACGGTATTTCATGTTATACTATGATATGAAGTTCGCTAAAGAACAAAAATTTGACAAAAATCCGAGTTCTCTCTTCTGGGTACCTAAATCGGCGAAAGAGAAATTTTTTAAGTTTTTTTGTTTTTAATAGATCAAAAAGTACGAAAATTGAGAGTGAATTCGGTAGAAATAAGAAAATTATTTATATACACCCTAGTTACACATGCTTGAGGAAAATTATGGTGCCAGTGCCTTGAGCAAAACCCGTAGTCACTAATGTATTCTTCTACGTATGGGTCTCTCGCAAGATCATTTAGCAAGAAATCGTCATCAAGACTTGTGTGCATGGCTTGCTCAAGGCATTTTACAAGAATATTGAAAATATCTTAGATACGGTACAGGTGAAAAGTTTTTGGCGCATTTCTTGGACCAGTAACTTACGGCAGGTACTTAGACATGGCTTGCTTAAGATCTGCTCAAGGCTCAAGGTCAATTTTGGGCCTTAAGTAGATCTTGAGCAAGCCATAGGCAACTATTTTCAACTATAGTCTTTCTCCAGAATTGAGTTATACTCTGGACCAAATTTCTTTTGTAAGGCTTACACTGGACTTGCTATTGAAATCTAGCCACAAGTATCTGCAGCAAGACACATGGGTAGGAAGAGACACTAACGTTCATCAAACTTGAAACCAGGCTTGCTCAAGCCTTGAACAAGATTGTAATGTGGGTAAATAGGTGAAAAATGTTATTCTTCCCTATTTTTAAAGAACTATTCGTTTGAAATATGAGTGCTCTGACTCTAGTATAGAAACATGGTCGGCTCGCGCCGCCCATGTACACGCACTCATGCATATATTTGTCTTTGATATAACCGAGGGCCCTGGTTAGTGCGTGTCCATTAGTAGTTAAACAGGGAGGCTTTTGGCCCCGAAATCAAAACAGTGTCCTACCTTACCGATCTATGATAAGAGTGGCGGTTGATAATGTAGATTTATTTTTATCGATATTTTGTGCTGTTGTAGGTAATGTAGATCTATTTTATCGATATTTGGGGCCTTCTTTTTCATTTATATGGTAATGTAGATTTGTTCTTATCGATATTTGAGGCTGTTATCGGTAATGTAGATTTATTTGTCGATATTTGGGACCTTTTTTTCATATATGTGGTAATGTAGATTTGTTCTTATCGATATTTGGGGGTGTTATCGGTAATGTAGATTTATTTCATCGATATTTTGGGCCTTTTTCTCATTGATGTGATGATGATAATGTAGATTTTTTGGGGCTTGCTCATGATAATGCATGCTTGGTTGAAGCCCGAGCATGGTAACGCAGATTTAATCGGAACCTGATAATGGTAATGAAGATTTCATGTTTCCGCTTATCGATAAAAGAAGATTTTGGGACTTTCAAGAACTTTTTAGCGGATATTCAAGAACTTTTTAGTATATATATTTTGAATTTTTACTGTTTTACGTAGGATTGGAGGGGGTCGAACATTCGAGAATTATCTCGAATTTTCTACGCATAAATTGGCGGGGATATATTTTTTTCATTCTGGATCGTTCTAGACGTTTTAACAGATGTAAGGGGGCGGTTTATGAACTAAAATTCGAAAGTTTTTCCGAGAATATTATTTATTTTATTCGAAGTAGGGGTTTTAACGGTTGATTGAACCGGATTTTAGCCAATCATTTTTACTTTTGTACTCCCAAATTTTTTTTCTGTAGAAATCCCCACATAGAGCATTTTTTTAAGTGGGATCATCAATATAAAAACTCGAGTTTTTGTCATAATCCTCACAGTTATTTAGAAAATTTTGTTCTGTGAGTAGTGCACTATAAAGTCGTGTTCAACAGGTAAGACTATTTTTCAAATTGTAAAAACTATTAAATATATTTAAAAGTTGATAACTTAAAATTAATATTTGGAATATTTGCTTAGGGAATAATGGACCTTTCATCAGTTAATGAAGCCATCAAATTACCTGTACTTTTACCAACCAAAAAGCTGAACGAATTGGAAAGAGATGGAGATTATCAAATAACCGCTTTCAAAAATGTGAATACAAAATTCGGATTAAGAGTGGTTGCAACAATTAACGACGAATTCAATATATTTTTACCAAAAAGAACGTCAGCATTAATAACGAAGAATCCTCATTATTTTGAAGAGTTGCTGAATCCTGTTCCATATCACAAGCTTTATCTTACTTACTTCGGTGGTGAATATAATGATCTCGAAATGGCGTATCGTGATTAATATATAAATATTATGATTTTTATTCATAGAACGAGAGAATCTTGAGTTATTTATAAACTTAATTAATTTCTTAACAACCTAATTAAAAAAAAAGCGATTTTAAAACGATCAGAAAAAAATAATCAATAGTAGAAATTTTTAAGAGTTTCTCATTTCTATTTAATTAAAGAATCGATAGTTATATCATAACTTTATTAATCTCTTAACAATAATTATTAGACAATTAATAATAAAATTAGAATTAATAATTGCCTTATTACTATAGTTTATGGCTAAGATTATTATAAAATAAAAAAAAACAAGATTTATTCAAATAGTTTAATGATTTTTTTATTTATTTACCTCATTAGGACAATAACCTATCACTTAAATTTGACCATAAAACGGGTGGAGCAACAGTTTTCTTATCTATTTTCTAAGTCGGACCCCTAATCCACCCTCGCCATAAACTTGTACATTGGAAATCTCTTAGAAGGTGGCAAAATTTTGACCATCCCATCTCATTAGGACTATACCCTATTGCTTAAATTTTCACTATGAAAACAGGTGGAGCAACAGTTTTCTTGTCAATAGCTAAGTAGAGTTCCAGCCCACGCTATACACTTGTACATTACATACCTATAAGAAGGTTTGTCTTATACATTTTTAGGACACGTCTTTTCAACCCCTACCATGTACTCATAAGTACTATTCCTAGGAGGTATGTCTCATGCTTTTCGAAGAATATTTTTTTTATCCCTACTACATACACCTAAAAATTCAAAAAAAAAAAAAAAAAAAAAATGTCTATAGCTATTTTAATATAAGTAAATCTTAAATAAATAAAAAATTATTTTTTCATAGATGTAAAATCAAAATCATCATGAAAACAATATTCATAGAGGTTTTTATACACGAAATTTTTTCCCATATTAAACGTTCACTGATAAAAAAAAATTTTATCTCGTATAAATAATTAAAAATTGTTTAACGAAAAAAAAAAAAATATTACTTTATAGAATAGTTCAAATTATTCTTCATTTTCAATGTTATAAAAAGTTTTTCTTTAAAACCTCTAATGCATTTAAAAAAAATTCTTTATTTACACATCTAAATTTTGTCTTAAGGATAAATTTATATTTATTCATAACAGCTGAGAATTTATACCAATACATGTGTTTTACTTGTTTTCTCTATGACCGGGCCCCGTAATCCTCATTTATTTGCGCATCGAATATTTTTCGGTTGAAAAACAAAATTTTATCTCTATAAAATTTTTCATTTACTTGCAGTTGTGATAGAATTATCCTAATGTGAATATTTACCTGCTTCAAAAATGTTGTTCCTAAACTGCTTATCTGTACTTTGCATTCGTTTATCCGTTAATAGATTCTGTCAGCTGCTCAAGAGTTTCAAAATATTTTATAAACATTATTTAATCCTACAGTAGTAAAAAAAAAAAATTTACATTTATTTATAAATGTTTTAATCTCACAGATTTACTCTTCTTAACACCCTTTTGAAAACTTATATTTGCTCAAAACTTTATCTTGGAAAAATTTTATATATTTTATGCTAATTTTGTTTGTCGAAACCTTTAAAGAATTAAGATATTTTTAAAAACTTCTGCCGCCTGTTTATGCAATCTGTAAAATACATTATGCAATAGCAGACCTTTATAAATTTATTTTATTATTTTGAGGAATCTTAGATAAATTTTGAAAAAATATATGCATGTATTTGCTCAAGACATTATCTTCGAAAATTATATATATATATATATATATATATATATATATATTATAATTTTGTTTATTACCACCATAAAGGATTAAGATATTTTCGAAAACTTCCGCCGCCTGTTTATGCAATCTGTAAAATACATTATGCAATAGCAGACCTTTATATATGTATTTATTATTTTAAAGGATCCTAGATAAATTTTGAAAAAATAAACGTATTTGCTCAAAACTTTATCTTGGAAAATTTTATATATTTTATGCTAATTTTGTTTTATCGCAACCTTAAAAGGATTAAAATACTTTTGAGAACCACCGCTATCTAGTTATGCAATCTGTTAAATGCATTATGCAATAAAACCTAAATATATATTTGCTATTTTAAAAGTTTTCAAAATTTTTATATTTACTCAGCTTAAAAACTAAAATTATTTTAATTAGCATAATTTATAAATTTACACGATTTTAGAGAAATTTTTTCTCAGAAAAATGATCCTAAATCTTAAAAATTCAAGGAAAATTTTTATCCTTTCATAGTCGGTTTTTCTTTGATGCATTTTATATAAAAAGAGATGTTTTAGGAGATGATGCATTAGTTCATATCTGTTCGTCATAAAACGAGTTTGGTATAATTCTGCGCTTTACGAAAAAAATCTTTATTTTTTTTCAACTATGGCGATACAATTATATTCCAACGTAGTGAATACAATTGCTCAAACATATGAAGATCTTTTAACACACAACCCTATAAGTAAAGATATGAGTATTAGAGCTTGTAATGTTTGCAGTGATACTATCACATCATTTAATAGTATTCTATTGAATCCGCAAGTAAGTGTTCAAGAGAGACGGTGTATACAAGCAAATATTACACTATTACATTCTTATTATGAAAAGTTTCTACGATTAAGTGAGCAAGTGGTTGGTGGAGATTTGAATTCTAGAAATTTAATTCAGTGGCGCGATATGGAAAACGCTTTTCAGAATCGTATAACAACTGGCTGCATTGTAAATATTGGTCTTATTGATTTAAGAACATTTCTGACTGATGCAAAAAGTTTAACAATGAATAAAATTCGAGAAACTATGCAGCGGATTGGAAATATTAAAGTCAGTACAACTTTAATGTGCAAATTTGAAAATGTTGAAAGTGATTTAACTGTTGAGGAAACAAAGACATTTCAAACTCAAAGTCATGAGATATTGATAACAACAGATCTAGACAACTGGTTTGCTAGTAGTGTGTATGATGTTTTATTGAAGAAAGTTGAAGAGTTTAATCAAAAATACTCAGGGTGGAGTTTAGTGGAAGTGATAAATTTAACTATTAACATCGCTAGATATGCTCCATTGAGAGCTGGTTTATCAACGTTTGTCTCCTTGCCTAAAGATATACAATATAAAAAAGCTGTCATCAACATCCAAAATAATGATGAATTTTGTTTTCTTTGGTGTGTAACTGCTGCAGTATATGGTGCTGAAACTACTCATCCAGAAAGGACATCATCATATCCACATTTCAGTACACTTTTTAATTATAAGGATATTAACTTTCCTATAACTCTCAAAGACATTCCGAAATTTGAAAAGTTAAATAACTTAAAGATAAATGTTTACGGGCTTGAATCACAGTTCACTAAGAATGAAGAAGAAGATGCAGCATCCAGTGTAATAGCACCATTATACTTAAGTACTAATTATCAATGTGAGAAACCTATAATTTATTTATTAATGATTGAAGCTAATAATATTAATAATAATAATAATAATGATAATAACAATCTTAATAATGATAATCTTAAGAACTACAGACCAATTTTCCATTTCACTTTAATAAAAAATTTATCACGTTTAGTAAAAAGCCAAATATCAAAAAGTAAAAGTAAATTATGGTTTTGTGAGAGATGCTTGTGTCATTTTAGATATGAAAATTCTCTAGAAAAACATAAATTAGACTGTATTAAATTTAATAAGATTAGAATGAGTTTGCCTGACAACGATAACAAAATATTGAAATTTAAAAATTTTAAACATAAAGATCCTGTTCCATTTGTTGTCTACGCCGATTTAGAATGCACTCTTGAATCTGATAATGGTACGGAAAAACACGTTCCTTATAGTATAGCTTATTATGTCTTGTGTAATTATGATTCTTCGTTATCAAAGTTTGAGCTCAAACGCTCTTCTGATTGTATTGAATGGTTTATTAAGGAGTTGGAAATTTTGGGACGAAAAGTTGATTTTAAACTCAAAAACCCTATACCTATGAAACCACTCAATACTGATGAAAAAAGATATCATAATGAAACAAAAGATTGTCATATTTGTGGGAAAATAATCGATTCTAATGCTAATAAATGTCGTGATCATTGTCATTTCACCGGAAAATATCGCGGACCTGCGCATAATTCATGTAATCTAAATTACAAACAATCTCACAAAATACCTATTATCTTTCATAACTTAACAGGTTACGATTCGCATTTTATTATTAAATCATTAGTCACAGGTTTTGAAGGTTTAGTTACTGTTTTACCCATTAATAAAGAACGTTATATATCTTTTACAAAGTCTATAAAAAATACATTAGTTGAATTGCGTTTTATTGACTCATTTCGATTCATGGCATCTGGTCTCGAGAAACTAGCATCATGTCTTACAGATAATGACAAACAAATTACACGAATATATTACTCTGATCATGAGCAGTTTAGTTTAGCCACTCGTAAAGGAGTATTTCCATATGAGTACATAGATTCAATAGTAAAGTTAAATGAAGATAAATTGCCTCAAAAATCATTTTTTTATTCCAAACTAAATGATAATAATATATCTGACGAAGATTATGATCATGCAAAATTAGTTTGGAGTAAATTTAACATCAAAACACTTGGCGAATATTCTGATTTGTATTTAAAAACCGATGTGTTATTATTAGCTGATATTTTTGAAAATTTTCGACGTAGTTGTTACAATACTTATAATTTAGATCCCCTTCATTATTATACAGCACCAGGATTAGCCTTTGATGCCATGTTAAAGCTCACTGGTATTCAATTAGACCTGCTAGATGATGCTGAAATGGTATTATTTATAGAAAAAGGCATAAGAGGTGGTGTATCACAGTGCACGAATCGTCATGCTGTGGCTAATAATCGATTTATGGGCGATGACTTTAATCCGAATGAACCTGAATCTTATTTAATGTATTTTGATGTGAATAATTTATATGGAGCTGCAATGAGTATGCCCTTACCATATAAGTCATTTAAATGGGTTGACAATATAACTGCAGACAATATAGATATTATTTTTAATTCAAACGAATCAAAAGGTTTTATACTAGAGGTAGATTTAGAATATCCGATAGAGCTTCATGATCTGCATAAAGATCTACCATTATGTCTTGAACATTTTGTTCCACCAAACCGTAAGCAATCTAAATTAATTACTACTTTATATTCTAAAGAAAGATATGTTATTCATTATAAGAATTTACAGCAGTGTCTACAGTTAGGTATGAGGCTTGTAAAAGTTCATCGTGTTCTAGGCTTCGGACAATCAGCTTGGCTACAACCATACATTGATAAAAATACTGATTGTCGCAAAAATGCTAAGAATGAATTTGAAAAAAACTTTTTTAAGCTTATGAATAATGCTGTATTTGGAAAAACAATGGAAAATGTTAGAAAACATAAAGAAATTAGAATAGTAACAGAATGGGCAGGACGTTATGGTGCAAAATCTCTAATTTCTAAACCTAACTTTCATAGTTTAACTGTTTTTGGCGAAGACATTGTAATAATTGAATTAAAAAACGTTCATGTACATTTTACAAAGCCCATATATATTGGATTTAGTATACTTGACTTAGCTAAGACATTCATCTATGATTTTCATTATAACTATGTAAAAAAAAATTTTCATAATGATACCTCAAAATTAATGTATACAGATACTGATAGTCTCATTTATCATTTTACAGTGCCAAATATATACGAAACTATTAAACGTGACATTCATAAATTTGATACATCTGATTATTCACCAAATAATGTATATAATATCCCATTAAAAAATAAAAAAGTATTAGGTCTTATGAAAGATGAAAATAATGGTAAAATTATGAAGGAATTTATAGGTTTAAGAGCCAAGCTTTATACATATAGAAAATATAAAGATAATAAAGTTGAAAAAAGAGCTAAAGGGGTTAAAGGTTCAACTTTAAGAAGGATTGAGTTTGATGATTTTAAAAAATGTCTTTTAGAACATTGCAACGTTGTAGAAAAGGAATGGTTAATCAAAAGTGATAAACATATTGTTAGGACAGTTTTACAACAAAAATTAGCATTAAGTTGGAATGATGATAAAAGACGTTTGCTTGAAAATTCGACAGATACACTACCATGGGGATATATGGAAGTAGAAAAATAATGTATAATTATTAATTTTTCTAAACTTGTAAATTAAAATTTGTAAAGAAAAAAATAGTAATAAAAAATAAAGAAAACATTTATATCGAAAAAATTGTTTATTTATTCTTTAAAATACATCGCATATAAGAATCATCTTTAAATTAATAAATTTTCATAAATCTGATTCGTCTATCCAGCTATTATGTGAGCTATCAAATCCTAACCACTTTACAAAATATTTATTTCCACGCTTTTTTACTATTTTTTCTACAAGGTAGACATCAGGATATTTGACTTTACTAAGCTCTTCATTGTAAAATCCACCTTCGATTGATTGGTTTTGATAATCAGTAAGCTTGTACGTTGTTGGATTAGTATTTTGCACGCTTTTTATTGTGAATATTTCTGTTGTCCAATTTGGTGTATAACCTTTTTCGAAAACGTGCTTGTATTTGTTTATTCGCACTTTATCGCCAACTTTAAACTTGCTTTTCTTTTTATTCAACGGTTGATGGATTTGAAGGGGTTTGTAAATCTTCTTGAATAGTTGTTTTTCATTTTCAGCCGTTACATCAGTGGGTTTCATTTTGATTGTGCGATGTTTGGTATTGTTGTATGCATCAACTCAGTTTTTAAGCATATCGATCCATCGATAACTACCTTGAGCTGTGAATTCTTGCCACATTTTATTTTTTAGAGTTCGATTAAAACGTTCACAGATAGATGCTTTTAGGTTGCTAAATGTTGAGTACAAATGAATTTTATGACTTTTCATGAGATCTTTGAATAATTTATTGTAAAACTCCTTGCCCTGGTCAACGTGTAGATTTTTAGGATGCCTTCCTTGTTGTAATACAGACTTCATAGCATTTCTGACATCACCAGCACTTTTGCTTTTAATAGGAACCGCCCAAGCATACTTTGAGAATACGTCTATAATTGTCAGTAAATATTTAAATCCACTATTTACAGAACTATATGGTATCATTTCTACCAAATCAGCTTGCCAAGTTTCATCGAGTCCTCGAATGTCAACATGACGACGAGTATAATTTTTTCGTGCTGGTTTGTGAAGCTCTTGAGCTATAACTTTCTTCTTATTTTCCATGTTTTTCAAATTTAGATACTCTACGTTCAAAATTAGCTAATATTTCACCATCACGTATTACAGATCTCGTAAGCGTTGATACACGATTCGATTGCTGTTGACTATATAGAATCAGTTCACTAAGACTCTCTTCTAATGCACTCACTTTGGTTTTCAATTCGATAATGAGGTCTGGATGAGTTTTGTATTTATCATCCATATAGTTTATTGCAGCTTTCATAGCATTATATGTGACTGCATCACTTTCATTCTTAGGTTCAGCAACATTACATAACCTCTTTTGGTCTAAGTCAAACTGTCCATCATTTGT
This sequence comes from Microplitis deprimator, assembly GCA_964016945.1. NCBI lineage: Eukaryota > Metazoa > Arthropoda > Insecta > Hymenoptera > Braconidae > Microplitis > Microplitis deprimator. The sequence goes on from OZ024713.1 coordinate 9,965,232, forward strand.
TAACTTGAAACCTTTTGCAGGTGGTCCAACACCACTACTGCAGCCTTTAAATTGTGTCTGATTCGATTGGGAAGATACACGTCCAAATATATCGATACTCATTTTGATGATACTCTCTTCTCGAATGTTATTTTATAAATGATGAATTATTGTCAATGTCTCTCTTAATAAATAATTTCAGCTTCACGCAGCTCTTCAATAATTGAAATTATCTCATTCGAATGACTAGAGTTGCCAGCTGTTTGAGATGCCATCAATAGACGAAGGCGATCTACAAGTTCATTAGGATCATCCCAATAAATATAATCCACATATTTTCGCTTCTTTGAAACAGTCATTAAGTCTGGTAGTCCTTTACCCTTTTTTATTGGTGATTGAACATAGTCAGCAATATATTTAATATATTTAGAACTCCTTTCAACATAAAGACTTCTTTCGGATTCGTAATTTTTCCTGTGTGTGTTTGTGGAAATGATTAGTTTATGGTATACATCTAAATCATTTTTTGTAATAGATTTTTCATATGGATCACTTTAAAATAATAATTCTATAAGTCCCGGTGATAAGACATAATTTTGATGATTCACTGAAATTGTATTATCACCAAATTGGACAGGTGAATTGCCAAAAAATAATTGATTATTTTTTTTACGAATCCCAAATCTTGTATCTAAGCCTTTAGGATTTTTTTTATTTAACATCTCAATATATTTGGAGATGGAGCTATGATATCGCAGTGGTGTACTTGTAGAGGTTGAGGGATCTGATATAATGGTTGCGTCCAAGTTGGTGGTACTAGTACCACCGCCATTTAAGTCATCATAAGTATTTTGACCATCATATATTTCACTGTCATTAGTATAAACAGTTTGGTAGTTACTTGGATAGTCACTACGTTCGCGTTTCTTCAACGGAAAATTTTCCACAGCTTCTTCTTTAATTTCATGGTTCAAAGCTTTAGAATTCTCAACTAATGTCCTTAACGGTGTCACTATAGGTTTAAACATTTCATTTGCAGCTTGTTCAGAAGTATCTTTATCAACTTTTAATATTTTATGCTTCTGTCTTATTGCATCACTAACTTTAGATATCTGAAGCAGCATATCTTTCTGCTGAGAAATATTTCTACACGCCATGTTTGCGCACTTGAATGTCATTTATGACTGGATCAATTTGTACAGGGTATGATTAATTTATACTTATAAAACAATCAAAACCTTTTCTATAACGTCCATTATTCAATTCACTATCCTTATCAATAACAACAAATTCATGTTTATTGTCACTTTCCTTATCATTCCAGCATGCTGAACATAAATCTTTGAATTCACTGTAGGGCATATCTGTATTCACATGATCATCATATATGTGCTTCAAATTCATTTCATCTTGACGAAAAAGTACAAGAAAATTAGCATTGTCGCGTATCAGATGTTTAGGTATCCGTGTATAGGTTTGACAGAGATAAAAGCTATCAACGTTTTTGTGTCGCCCCATACAAAAATATGCTCTGACATGATCTTGCTTCTCACAAGCTACGTCATCGAATATCATAAGAGAATTCGGTTGTGCATCATCTGGATTAACAACTGATTCATGATCATTAAATGGAAAGTATCCAACTCCTTCTATAGGCTGTAGTGCTGACTCTAAGAATTTATATTTAGGCTGATTCAATGATTTGGAGTATACATAAATGTTTTCAAATCTCAAACCATTAGGATGAGTAATTAGTGCGAGGAGTGCATTTGTTTTCCCACAGTTCGATGGCCCACAAAGGACTGCTCGAACAGTATTTGGTAGCAGTGAACCATGACGTTTTTGAATTTTTTTCTCATCACCTTGAATTATTTGATCAAAATTGATCACAGGTAATTTAGCTGTCTGTTTTTCAAACTTCATTTTGAATTATTTTAGATGACACTAAATACTATGTTAATCTGCTGATGACTTAATTCTGACTCAACAATATGCTTATAAGTACCGAGTATTTATACGATTGAGATTAGTCATAGATCTGCAATGGCTAAGAGTAGACGTATTAGTAAAGTTGCAACTAAACGTGGCAAAGGTTTTATCAACAGTGTTATAAATAAACTACCGATAGAATTACATGTGCCGGGATATCAGTACTGTGGACCTGGTACAAAATTAACGAAAAGATTAGCTCGAGGTGATCCAGGTATAAATCCTCTGGACAGAGCATGTAAAGCTCATGACATTGCTTATTCTAAAAATCCCGACAATATGGCAGCACGTCATGCGGCTGATAAAGAGCTTGCTGAAAAAGCTTTACAACGTCTTCATGCAAAAGATGCTAGCCTTGGTGAAAAAGCTGTGGCTTGGGGAGTCAATAAAACCATGAGAGTAAAGAGAAGTGTGGGTATGGGCATGAAAAAGATGGCTGCAGTTAAAAAGAAGTTGAAAATAAAGAGGGGGAAATCTAAAAGAAATAGTAAAAAGAGGAAAAAGACAGTAAAGAAAAAAAAACGACTTGTCCCCATCCAACAAATTATAAAATCAGCTAAAAAAACGATGAACGAAGGTGTACTCATTTCACCGTTCAAGTCTGCATTACGGGGTGCTCGTGAAGCTGTAAAAATGGTTGGTGGGAAAAAAAATATACGATCATCGCGTGTATTACCAATACCACCACTAAAAGTAGGTGGATTGCTACCATTTTTAATACCAATTCTTGCGGGTTTAAGCGCTACTGGTGCATTAGCTGGGGGCGCTGCTGGTATCGCTAAAGCTGCAATTGCTGCTAAGACTGCTAAACGTGAATTGGAAGAGACTAAACGGCATAATTCAACAATGGAAGCTATAGCCCTGGGAAAAGGGTTATACTTGTCACCACATAAGTCTGGGATGGGATTATATTTAAGTCCTCCTTCAAAAAACATGTAACGCTACCTCATCGAGCTCTGACCAATTTTGATTTAATCAAATATGCAAAGAATTTGAAAATTCCAAATTTCCGAGGTGTTTTCATGAGAAATAATTTACCAAAATCTGGTCCATGGAAAAAGGAATCAGCGATCATAAATCTAGATGATAAAAATGGTCGTGGAACTCATTGGGTCGCATACAAGAAGAATGGTGATGACGTCATTTATTTTGACAGTTTTGGTAACCTTCAACCACCAAATGAACTCATGAAATATCTTGATGTTGGTAGCGTAAAATATAATCATCAGAAATATCAAGATTCTGATACCGTTATATGTGGACACTTGTGTCTTAAATTTCTAAGTAATCAATTATAAATATATGAGACGAGAATAAAATATGATTAGTCATGGCTGATTCGTTGACGTTAACACTATCTGGAGCGACCTCCACATTGGAAGCTCAATATTTTCCACCCATTGAATTATTGCCTGGGAAAAGTTATGTCTTGGGGCTTGTAGAGTTGTTAACATTTAATTCTATACCTAATATCGATGAAGGTTGTAATAAGTTCTATTTATCCAGCATAAATGGGAAGGAAGCAGATAAAATTATAACAATACCAACCGGAAGTTATGAACTACGTGACATTGAAAAGTATTTAATAAAGGAATTACCTGAGGGGGTAGAATTGAGTATCAAAGCAAATAACAATGAATTACATAGTGAAATTAGATGTAATCAATTTGTAAATTTTGAGCCGAAAGATTCTATCGCATCATTATTGGGATTTGGAAATCGTCGACTTGTGCCAAACCTTCTACACAAATCTGATTTACCAATAAAAATCCTTAAAATCAATGCACTGCGAGTTGAGTGCAATATTACTACTGGTGCATATATGAATAATCGTAAAGTTCACACAGTTCATGAGTTTTTTCCAAGTGTTGCACCAGGATATAAGATCATTGAAGTACCATCCCACATCATTTACTTACCAGTCGCTGTACAGTCAATACACAATCTTCAGCTGCGAATTGTTGATCAAGATGGGAATTTGGTGAATTTTCGTGGTGAAACGATTACAATAAGATTGCATATAAAATCAGTGGAATAATTGGGATCGTATTTGATAAAAAAATTGGGGGTGGTTATAAAAGTAAAGCATCATGCCTAAATCCCATCAGTCGTCGTGCTCCTGTCAGGGTGCTAACATCTCAGAACGCCCAATTTCTCAAAAGTCTGGGATTAAAATTACGTGGAAGATTGGTAAAATAAGAAAAATCAATTTGTGCTGCATTATACTACCATGGCGGAAATCTTAAACATCCAAAAACCAATAATCTTCGACGAATCGATTTCTCACTATGAGGTTCATTCACATCAACCTTATGCTTCAACAACATTTAATAATAGTGATGAAATAAGAATCAGTATTCAACATCAAGATTTATGCATTCTACCGAGTAAGAGCACTTTACACATTTGTGGGAGATTTACGAAAGAAGATGGCACTGCTGTTAGTGAAACTATGGAGTTGGTTAACATGGCCATTTGTCACATGTTTGAAGAAATACGCTACGAATTGAATGCTATTGAAATTGATAGATGCAAGAATGTTGGAATTACAAGTCTTATGAAGAATTATATATCTTTAACTCCCGGACAGGCTAATTTAATGGAAAACGCCGGGTGGTTACAAACTGATGATAAATTGACAAATGGTGACGGATATTTTGATATTTCTATACCGCTGAGTTTATTACTTGGATTCGCTAAAGATTATAATCGGATTATTATGAATGCTAAGCATGAATTAATTCTCATAAGATCAAACACTGATATGAACGCATATCTACATACACCTGCTGCTCGAGAGGCTGCTGAAAAAGTTAAAATAGTTCTTAATAAAGTGGAATGGAATGTACCATACATTACAATGTCAGACAAACAGAAGATTCAAGCACTCAGTTTTATCGCAAATGATCCAGCTATTCCATTAAGTTATCGTACATGGCAATTATATGAATATCCACTACTTCCGAAAACAACGAAACATGTTTGGCCTATCAAAACTTCAACGCAATTGGAGAAACCACGATATTTGGTTCTAGGATTTCAAACTGCAAGGAAAAATATTGTGACGAAAAATTCCAGTCACTTTGATCATTGTAATATCCGAGATATAAAAGTTTTCCTCAATTCTCAAAGTTATCCATATGGAAATTTGAATCTAAACATTAATCGCAATCAGTATGCTTTATTGTATGATATGTATACTAATTTTCAAACTTCATACTATAATAAAGAGCCGGAACCATTGTTGACTAAAGTAGGATTTTTGGAAGAAGCACCACTCTACATTATTGATTGTTCAAAACAAAACGAATCAATCAAATCTGGACCAGTTGATATTCGTGTTGAATTTGAATCAAATGATCAGTTTCCCGATCAGACATCAGCATACTGCTTAATTCTGCATGATCGTATTATTGAATATAATCCATTAAGTAGTACTGTAAGAAAATTAACTTAATAATTATTGTATTAGATAACAAGGTTGAAAGAAATAAATAAATTTTTTCACAATTAAAAAAAATATGTTTTAATAAATTTTTATTTTGCTTATACCCAATATACATAATTAATTAATTAATATAGCATGATAAGTACATATAATTATATAAGTTTGAAATAAATGTTAAGTATGCATTTATAATTATTTTAATACATCTTTTAGTTTTTTACACTTAGTACAATCTTTTTTGTAAGGATAAAGATAAATTCCTGGAACATCATAATCAGGACTTGTAATTGAATTATGTTCAATGCAAAACTTATAATCCATAATTTTAAAGTTCTGTTTTAAATTAATTGGTAGTTTATCCCAGACAAATCGTATTTGAGATCGAGCGAATTGGAGAATGAACACATCATCAAGACAAGCGATGTCAGCTGCATCCATTTTTCTCAAATCTGATAGTTGATAGAATAACTGTACTGATTTCTCATATGATGGATTACAGCCCCAATATTTCAAAAACCATTGTTTTAGCTGCTGAACAGTTCCATATGAACAAGCATAATGTCCAAGTTTGGTGTGGTTGAATCTGAATGCACATCGAGGTCTGTTCATGTTTTCGAGATTATCAATCGAAAAAAATCTCATTTGTTCTAAATCAATAACTGGGACTGCATAATCAATCATTTCTTCGAGTCGTTTTTGCATTGTTGGCCCTTGTACATAAAAATATCGTGCATTCTGAACTAGTTGTTTTACCATAGGTTGCAATGATTCATAAGGATGATCACCGGTATCCCAGTGAATACCATGACGATTCCCATCTTGATCTTCACTTTGTTGCACAATCACAGTGTCAGTGTACTGGATAGGTGGTTTGAATACACAAATTTTACACTGATAAACACCATTTGCATTATTTAGGTTATAAATATCAACGACACATAGTTCCTTGACAATAAATTTTCCATTGGAAACTATATAACCAACGAAATCCACTATATACTCCATTGTTATTTATTTATCAACTATGCGACTCTCTAATTTTTCAAGATTTTGAATGATTTTATATAAATTCTTTATCGAATCTTTCAGAGCAATGCAACTTGGGCACGATGAATCTCGTTTGCTTCTGATTATATCCAAATTTTTATAATAAGAAAATAGGTCACTAAGAAAAGAACCAATAAACTCTGGACATATGTCACCAAAATAATTTTCAACTATTTCATCAGTGTCTATCATACCCGGACGACTAATACGTAAAAAATGTTTTTCACTATCACTTAGCTCCTCCATTTAGCACAGCTATAACTAGGAGGACTTAACAAAAAAGCATGAGTTTTATAATGGCAACCCCCTCTAGAAAATATTCTTTGTTGGGGCACAGAGTAAAAATGATTGGCTCAAAACCGGTTTAATCAACCGTTAAACCCCCTACTTCTAATAAAATAAATAATATTCTCGGAAAAACTTTCGAATTTTAGTTCATAAACCGCCCCCCTTACATCTGTTAAAAGGTCTAGAACGATCCAGAATGAAAAAATCAAGATAATTCTCGAATGTTCGACCCCCTTCAATCCTACGTAAAACAGTAAAAATTCAAAATATATATACTAAAAAGTTCTTGAATATTCGCTAAAAAGTTCTTGAAAGTCCCAAAATCTTCTTTTATCGATAAGCGGAAACATGAAATCTTCATTACCATTATCAGGTTCCGATTAAATCTGCGTTACCATGCTCGGGCTTCAACCAAGCATGCATTATCATGAGCAAGCCCCAAAAAATCTACATTATCATCATCACATCAATGAGAAAAAGGCCTAAAATATCGATGAAATAAATCTACATTACCGATAACACCCCCAAATATCGATAAGAACAAATCTACATTACCACATATATGAAAAAAGGTCCCAAATATCGACAAATAAATCTACATTACCGATAACAGCCTCAAATATCGATAAGAACAAATCTACATTACCATATAAATGAAAAAGAAGGCCCCAAATATCGATAAAATAGATCTACATTACCTACAACAGCACAAAATATCGATAAAAATAAATCTACATTATCAACCACCACGCTTATCATAGGTCGGTAAGGTAGGGCACTGTTTTGATTTCGGGGCCAAAAGCCTCCCTGCTTAACTACTTCCATTAACCAAGAACCACTGTTAAGTTATTTTTTTATTAATTGTCGTAAATCAATTAATTAAGGAGATATTAATTAAAGTTTTTTGTCACTGGTTCTGATGTAGGAAAATTGAATCTCAGGAGTGGGTCATCTCGTCCTGTACCGGACACGCAGCTGAAATGAATAACTTACATTATGGGACGCTGGTGATAAGAAAATTGTTATCAGAGTCTAAATATTAATTCACGATCTTTTATTCAACCAAATCTCAAATGTACAAAGAACACTTCCTCTTTTATTATTTAAATTTTATTCGACTCGTCAGAAAATTTCATAAATAAAATATACGTCCAGCGGTAACTAAGAAATTATTATGATCCGCAAATTTATTGGACCTCTAATGAAATAGAATTTGTAGGTAACTTAGTATCGTGCTACGTTGAAGAGAGAGAGAATTTTGTCAAAAATTTATCGAAGACGTATTTTAATTTAGTTTGACTTACCGGTGGTATTTGTCTCCGGTCGATCGCGGGCTCCCTGGACTTGATGATGTTGGTCTCCAGTAAATCTCATAGGGCTCCTTAGATCAGCACCGGGTAATAGTTGCACACAAAGTACCACCACGCTCACTTAGCGTGAAATTGTTTTTATGTAACCAGATGAAGAAGTCACAAATTTCGTGGTTTATTAACTCGAAGAAATAAATAACCGCGTATAATAGATTATTAATTTAGTTTTAAAATATCGCAGAGAAGTTCTAATAGGTGAAAGTTATTCAAAGCAAAAATTTTATGCGTCAATGCACTTTCGATTTCCGAACTTGAGTGTTCGTCTCGGATCAGTTCTCTCGGCCACCAACCTGCTTTGACCCCACCTAATTAAGCGCAGGAACTAATTTGCGGTCCCATGCTGCGTGAAGTCACTCCGAGATTTCTAATGCAGAGAGTAGACTGCACTTGACAGAGAGAGAAAAAAAGAGAGAGAGAGAGCCACACTCACGTCGTACGCTGTTGCCCAGTTACATTGAACATGTACTCGTTTTTTGAAAAAAAACGTTCAAACCACCGTGAAATATAGTAGTATATGTCCTATAAGACAACAGGTAAATCCTGTGAGGCTAATCCGCCGTATAACTGCAGGGAATCGATCGTCAACTACAGTAAATTCACCGTAACATAGGTAAACCCACCGTAAAGTACGTTACAGCCTCCATCAAATACGTCAATTTCACAGTGGTATGAGTGGAAAAATCCATGGTAAAATAGTCACAATTTACCACAGAATAACGCGGAATTTTTGTAAAATTCGATGAAATGACCGTAATTTACGGTAGACATTTACAGTGACACACGGTAAATTCACCGTAAAATACGGTAAAGTACGTTACAGCCTCCGTAAAATACGATAATTTCACAAAGATACGATTGCAAAATCCATCGTAAAATACTAACAATGAATCACAGAACAACGCTGAACCTTTTTTAAAATACGGTAAATAACCGTAAGTTACGATTAGATAGTATTTTTACGGTGGATTACCAAATTAATGTATTTTTACGGTAAAACTGCCGTAGATTACGGTAAAGCTACCTTAAATTACGAGGGATTTCCGTAATTTGCGGTAGATTTACCGTAATTTGGGTCCGTTAGGGTCGAATACTTTAATTTTTGTTTTTTATTTTATTTAACGCCGTTTAACTATCTGTTTTCATAAGCAAATAAATATGTGGAAAAAAACACTAGATTTCAATATACAATAAAAAATTTTCAATATGTTTAAGTAAGATTTGATTTCGGTTTCGGTTTTGGCTGAAAAATCTGTTTCGGTCAGACACTAATAAATAATCATATATAATTAGATATAGGTCTATATATAATCAGATCTGATCAGAGAGAACTAATATAAGCCCATGTATAATTGGATATAGGTTATATGGTGATCAGTGAAAATATCCAATGACGAAAATGTCTAGTACCAGAATATCCAAGGGAAAATATTCAATGACGTGTCCAGACTATACATAAAAATCACTGGCCAGACCGTTTAAATACTAATTAGTCGAGATGCACACAGATGGCACTCGTTACGATCGTGTATCGGTTGATTTATTATCTATAAAGAACTTAATTAAAATTAAATACTAAATATGTTAATTTTATTTAATACCGTACGATGAAAGGTTTATTACATTAATAATTTTAGAGTAAATTTAGTGTTAGGTAGAAGGTTAGAGTGTGATGGAGGTTTTTCACTGATGATTCCACCATTACATCCAGGACGAATCTTAACATTGTTTGGCGTCTAATGAATTAATTTCGTGAAAAATTTTAAGTTGGTGTATTAACTTTATTATTACACTTAAATTGCGCGTTTATCTCCTAAGTACCCGATGAAAAAAGATTTTATACAATTGTATAAAATTATATATGAATTATATATAAATTGGATAGAAAAAATGGCCCGATCCAATTGTATACAATCTGTATAGAAATTGTATACAATTCTATACAAATTATATACAATTCTATATAATTATCTACAATTCTATATAATTACAGTTATATAGAATTGTATATAATTATATAAAATTGTATATAATTTGTATAGAATTGTATACAATTATATAGAATTGTATACAATTTCTATACAGATTTTACACAATTGGATCGGGCCATTTTTTCTATCCAATTTATGAATGATTTTATATAATCGTATAAAATCTTTTTTCATCGGGTAACCAAACAATTAATTCGTTCATAAATTAATAATGTGTACACGTGTCGGCTTTACACTGATTATAATATCCTTCTTGATTAGGTAAATACGGTAAAATTACTTGCTATCGACTAAGTTTATACTCTGTTAATACATTGACCCGTATCATAAGAACCGCGAGGGATTCAATTTTGCGTGATCAGCCAATTATACATAAAAACGATATTGTCGATTTGTTTCCAGGCAGTGAATGTAAATGAAAAATAAAATTGACTTGATTTTAATTGATTCGTTTTGGATTGATGCTATATAAGATAATACATACAAAAATCGTGAAAATAATCATTGAAGTTTTAAATAATAAAATGATTTACCAAAATTTATTAAGATAAATCAATCTAGAAAACAGCGGATAGAATTCATACTACACATGGTGGCCACATTTCTGGAAAACCTGGAAATGTCAAGGAATTATAAATATACTGGAAATGTCAGGGAATTTCTTCACAAAGCGGGAAAAATTTTCACTTTCTTTCTTTTGACTGAACAAATCCGACAAATTTAGTTTTACTGTCAAAACTGTTCAAAAAGTTACGCGGCGCGAATGCGGTTGTAAAACTATCTTGAAAAAAAATTATTAGACATTGATTCCGATAGCGAAAAAATAAAGCAATTAGAATTAAAAAGGCTGTTAGAAAAAAAAAAGTCTTAGTAGAAACCAATCGCCAGGATCTTCAAGCTATTAAAATCGATATTGACAAGTTAAAAAACTAAAAACATTAACTGTACACATCAATAATGAACTAATAAGTTTCACTATGTTGATTATTCGCGTACGTCGTTAATACTTTATTAATATTCTATGAAATAGTTATGAAATTTATTATAGTGAAAATGAAAAATTTATTTATATTTTATTATACACGGAAAGAAAATTCTAGCAAAATTTACGATAATAATATCGTTATTTGTCCTATTGATTATTGTAGTGGTGGACTAAACTTTCAAAATCGTAATTTTTACGATGTAGCGTTGGAAATTTCATTTAAGAAATAATACTTCAGACAAATAATACGAAGTCTTAAGCTCTATAATATAAATTACGATGTGAATATCGTAAAATTTGAAGAGTTATTTTAAATAAAAGAATAAAATAATAATCGTTCGGACGTTGGATTCGAACCAGAGTCCTTTCAAGTACGAAGTGTCCGGAGCTTTGGACCACTCGGCCACTGAAGAGCTTACACTTTAACCTATTTTTAAGGTCCACATAAACGATTTGAATAAACATTCATAAGTCATGAGAGCGCCTCTTGCGGAGGACGCAGTTAATATTTAAAAATTACGATAAATTATCGTGATTTTTAAAGCTTACATCGTACAGAGGCAGCACTGTAATATTTATTTTATTTAAAAGAACATAGAAAGATAAATATAGTTTTTGAATTGTAATTTTCATTTATTTTTTTTCACGATGTTAAATTGTAATTTTTGAAGTAATTTTTAATTCTAAGAGTCTTTGTTAAAATTACGATGTTAAATAGTAAAAAATATAACCCACATAGTAAATTTTGAAATAAGATATTTTAAAATTAACGCTAATAAAAGTCTAGTCCATGATTACGATATTAACATCGTAAATTTTGCTAGAATTTTCTTTCCGTGTAGAGTAAGTTATATAAAAACATGGATTTCGAATCAAAAATAAAAAATTATTCATTTAATAAATAAAAAAAAAAAAATACAATGAACGTTAACAAATAATAAAGAAAAGTTTCATTTAACGACATTGATTAAACTGACTTATACCATTTTATTTTAAATTAAATAAATATTTCCAATGATTTAATATCACTAAACATAGTCAGGGAATTTTTTAATTGTTTGACTGGAATACCTGGAAAATTCAGGGAATTTCAATCTCAAAATTCTGTGACCACCATGTCTACAACTACAACTTTGAAAGTATTTCAGTCGATGTTTAATTAATTTATAATATTGGCGACATAATGTGCTTATCCAGGATATCTCCTTTAAACGTAACTTGAGGAATTTGATTGAATTTTTTATTTCATTTATAATTATATATAAAAGAGGATATTTCTATATATGACATCGCTAAACTCAGAAACTATTTGACCGATCATTATGAAAATTGGTTTGTATATGTTTTTTTTCGCGGAGAAGGTTTATATGCTATCCCCCTTGATGTAATTCGCCACTAAGCGGCGCTGCGATACATCAACTTCTGCTCTGTTCAACTGATTGCCATGAAAATTAGTGTGTACATGTATTTTTCCATGGAGAAAGTGAATATGTTATCCTCGTTGATGTAACTCACAACCAGATGACGCTGCAATGTATCGACTTCCGCTCCGTTCAAACGATTTTCATGAAAATAAGTATATACGAATATTACTTGAAGGAGAAAGTGAATATGATGTTCGTATCGTTAAACATTACCAACAGATGGCGCTTCAATACATTAACTTCTATACCGATCAACCGATATTTATGAAAATATGAATATAAGTTATAAATAATTATAATCTATAGAAAATACAAGTTTGCAATCAAAATTAACAATTTAAAAATAATTATGCCTTCTTTGTATAAATTGATATGATTTGCAGATTATCTTCATTTACAATGCTCAATTCTTGCGTCGTACTTTTATCGCCGATGTTGAGATGAGCCCGATATGTTTCTGTATACATCACAACCCTGGCGGATCCGATTCCACTGAATCCCCTGAAATCCCACCGTGTAAATGTGAAAAAATTACACGCAACATACACTTAAATTACACCGTACTCCTCCGGGATACACGATTTTTACCTGCTATTCCCACCGGAGTTTCAATAGAACAAGGAGTACACTAAAACTACACTCATTTTACACCACGGCTGATTCAGTGGAAATTAAAATTTTACGCTTAAATTACATCGTATTACACGATTTTTACCCGCTATTCACACCGGAGCTTCAATAGAAGAAAGATTACACTAAAACTACACTTATTTTACACCACAGCTGATTCAGTGGAAATTTAAATTGTACGCTTAAATTACATCTTATACAAGGTATTAAATAAATTGTAAATTTTTGTTCATATAGTAGAGACACTCTACACTTCTTATCAACATTATTTTTTTATGTAAGTCCAAGTTTAATTTCTAGGAATAATTATTCATGGAAACATTGATAATAGATATTTTTGTCATTATGTAATATAGCATGTACTATATTACCATCAAAAAAGGTACTTATCACTCTGTCAAATAACGGAGGAGTACCCGGGCCAGAATGGTCTCAAGTTTGGAATTTAACAGTTCTGGAATAAGTTTCTTACCAGGGACACTACAATTGGTGGGCGCGATCTCGTGGCGAGCATCGAACTACTTCCGCTGCTGCTTATAGCACCGGTGACTTCCCTCTCCTACATATATACTAGTGTTTCAAAAAAAAAAAAAAATTTTTTTTTTTTTTTGATGGCATCCAAAAATTGAAAGTATAACTAAAAATGAAAGTTTTGGTACCAATCCGAGCTCTTAATAATGGTATTAAGGCTTGCCTCAATCCATTTTTCTATTTTCCATTTAAATATCACGGGAAAAAATTTTTTTTTTTTTAATTTTCTAGCTCACAAACGAATCAACGAATTTTTATGCACAATAAATGTTTTTGATGGAAGTTGAGCGCTCTACAAAAAAGTCTCTTATCATTTTTTGATAAATCATACTGTTCAAAAGTTATTTAAGCTTCAAGTCAAGTTTATAGTAGATTTTGAGATTTTTTTACTTTTCCGGCGAAAGTATCAGTCTTATCAAAAAATGTCATAGGAACTTTTTTGTAGATAATTTTTGTTTTTAAAAATTATTGTGAATAAAGTTTTTCGAAATTCCGCATTGTTAACTAGTTATTTTTATTTCAATGTCAAGCTCTTAAAAAAATAGATTTTATATATTAATATAAAAATATTGAATGACTTTTCTTGATACTTTTTGAAGCTACAAATTATACTTAAATACAGTTATCCTCCTTATTCATCCAGCCAGGTATGATCATATCTAATTATATATAGACTAATATATAATCAGATCTGATCATATATAGACTTATATATGGGCTTATAACAGACAGGTATAATCAGATCTAATTATGTATGTAAGAAAAAAAAAAATTCTTCTAAAGTTTGAGCTCAATATCTCAAAAATTGAGCTGGCGCAAAGGGGGGTCTCCTTTCCCACTTAAATAACATGGCAAAATTTTAATTTTTTTTTATTTTTAAAATAACTATACGAAGAAATTTTTTTTTTTTAATTTTGCTCTCGACTATCTTACAGGAGATTTAATTCTCTACAAAATAGTCTATGTCCATTTTTTTTGTAAACTCAACAGAAACGAAGTTACAGAGGGCCGAATAGGAGGAACAAAATAATTAATGAATTAATAACAGAAAAAAATTTATTATTTTAACTTATCAATTAATTAACTCAATTCACTTCATTGTTCATAAAAAATTTTCGAATTCAACATTATTCCGAATTAATAACAAAACAAAATTAACAATAAAATAGAAATTAATTATAATTAAAATTCATTTCTGTTTTAATTTTATAATTAAAATTAATTTCTGTTTTATTGTAAATTTTGTTTTGTTATTAATTCGAAAAAATGTTGAATTCGAAAATTTTTTGATGAATAATGAAGTGAATTGAGTTAATTAATTGATAAGTTAAAATAATAAATTTTTTTCTGTTATTAATTCATTAATTATTCTTTTCCTCCTATTCGGCCCTCTGTAACTTCGTTTCTGTTGAGTTTACCAAAAAAAATGGACATAGAATATTTTGTAGAGAATTAAATTTCCTGTAAGGTAGTCGAGAGCAAAATTAAAAAAAAAAATTTCTTCGTATAGTTATTTAAAAAATAAAAAAAAAAAAAATTTGCCATGTTATTTAAATGGGAAAGGAAACCCTCCTTTGCGCCAGCTCAATTTTTGAGATATTGAGCTCAAACTTTAGAAGAATTTTTTTTTCATATTGATGAAACTTAAAAGATTTGTCCAATTGAAAAGAAAAAAAAAAAAAAACTTATTTTGACACAATCTAATAATCATATATGATTATATATATATATATATGAATATGGGGCATTCCATGTCCAATCGTCCTACCAATGGATTTTGCATCTCTAATTTGGCTGAAATTGGGTCACTTTTTTGTACCCCTAGAAAAAGGTTTCTATGAATTTTTTTAAATTTTTTCATCCAGCCAATCGGGAGATATGAATTTTTTAAGATTTCGGGGATTTTTTTTTTAAATGGCCATAACTTAGTGGAAAATTGTTCGATTTGGGTCTTTTTTTTTTCAAAATTCGTGTTTTTCGTTGAATGTTCTAGAAAATTTATACAAAAAAGTATTTATTATGAATTTGATGGTTTTTTCATTATTTTAAACTTAAAACAGCGATTTTAAGATTGTTTGTATCCTTCGATTTTTTGAAAAAATTTTCAAAAATATTGCTCCTCAAAACACGAATGTTGAGCCTAGTCTCGTAATGGGATAATGGTGGGTTATAATTTTTTCCTAACTTCCCGCTAATAAAATTGAAAATTTTCAAACATTCGGGACGTTATTGGTTTCGGTCCGATTTCCGAAACCCGAATTTCTATCAGATCTTGACGTTTTGAGGTTCTAAGAAGCTATTCTGACTAATTTCACGATTATGTCCGAGTGTATGTAGATGTGTATGTACGTCCGTATGTAAATATCTGTAACTTTTGAACGGATGAACCGATTCTGATCGTTGAGGTGTCATTCGACGCGGCTTATAAAGTTCTAGAGCTGATTAGATTTTGGAATCAATCCATTGAGTAAATTAAAAGTTATCAAAAAAAAACATTTTTGAAAAAATTTTATTTTTAAAATATCTCCGAACGCTCCATATCGATTAAGCTCGGATCTTTACCGTTTATAGATATTAACAAGACGCGTCGAATGACACCTCAACGATCAGAATCGGTTTATCCGTTCAAAAGTTACAGATATTTACATACGGACGTACATACACATCTACATACACTCGGACACAATCGTGAAATTAGTCAGAATAGCTTCTTAGAACCTCAAAACGTCAAGATTTGATAGAAATTCGGTTTTCGGAAATCGGACCGAAACCAATAACGTCCCGAATGTTTGAAAATTTTCAATTTTATTAGCGGGAAGTTAAAAAAAAATTATAACTCACCATCATCCCATTACGAGACTAGGCTCAAAATTCGTGTTTTGAGGAGCAATATTTTTGAAAATTTTTTCAAAAAAATCGAAGGATACAAACAATCTTAAAATCGCTGTTTTAGGTTTAAAATAATGAAAAAACCATCAAATTCATAATGAATACTTTTTTGTATAAATTTTCTAGAACATTCAACGAAAAACACGAATTTTGAAAAAAAAAAGACCCAAATCGGACAATTTTCCACTAAGTTATGGCCATTTAAAAATAAAATCCCCGAAATCTTAAAAAAATTCATATCTCCCGATTGGCTGGATGAAAAAATTTGAAAAAATTCATAAGAACCTTTTTCTAGGGGTACAAAAAAGTGACCCAATTTCAGCCAAATTAGAGATGCAAAATCCATTGGTAGGACGATTTGGCATGGAATGCCCCATATATATAATCATATATAATTAGACAAAAACTTTTTTCATCGGGGTATGATGATATAAAAAAAAATATAATATAATAAAAATATATTTTTTTATACTAAAAATACGAATTTTTTATATTGCAACATACAGTTTTTCTTTTATAATTTCTATTTCATGGGGTTAACAGCCAAAAAATAATGCTTAAAACTTTTTAATATATTCAAACATATTATTTTGGAAATTGTGAATACTTTATAAGATCTGCGTGTCCGCCGCAATTGCACTTTGCTTAAACCACTTCTATACACTGTAAGTACACCGTATATATACTGTGAATACTGAGTACATACACAATCAGTACACCAGGCATACACTGTGCGGAAATGGCACAAGTGCAGAGTGTATCCACGGTGTATTCATGGCGTATGCACTTTGCATACATTTACACGGTGGCTACACCGTATATACACGGTGGGCTCTAAGTCGTGACGGATAGCAATTTGGTGTTCATACGATGTAATTTGGGTGTTAAACATGTGTGTAAATCACGTGTATACTCCTAGTAAAATTTTCACAAATACACCGTGTAAATTTAGTGTAATTCAGGTGTATATTTAGTGGTAGACGTATTAACACTGAATTAACTCCGTAATGCACGGTGTAAGCGGATCCGCCAGGGAAAGTAGATGTTATACTAACCGATATATTTATGGGTGTGGGTGAATTTTCACCCGCTAAAGAAAAAGTTTGAAGAGAATGAACTCGAAGATGAATGATGGTTTTCATATATTGCAATGGTTGAATTTATTATTTGAATATGTACTTTGTTTAATATGTAGTTTATTTAATAAAACTAAGCTTTAGTCCGGCGAAGCAGGCTGGGTTCGTTAGTAATTATATATAATCTTTTCGACTCGAGAGAACCACATTGAAACATCCCTTACTAGGTATATGCTACCACGTCTGGCCTGATAGGGTTGTATACAATTATATGTCAGTTTCTTATAAGACCCTATACAGGGATATCGAACGATATATAGGCAGATCAGAAATTTTTTTCACAGGTTGTTATAAAAAAACATCAATCACTTCATAATTCGCTTACATAACATCAACTAATTGAGTAATTTAATATGTTTGTTGAAAAATAGCCACCGATGTTAGTTTGTGGAAATGGAAATATTTGTAAACTGATAGAAAACATTGAGATGATAAATGAAAATTTTTGGCCTACACCTTGGTGCCTCGAATCACGTGCTCAGACTATTCTAGCAAGTATTCTACGTGGTAATATGATTCCTGATATTAATTATCGTAGGTAAATATAATTATTGAAGCTTTTATATTTGAAATTATTACCCTGTTAAAAAAAAACAAACGATAGATTCCCATAGTTGCAAGTATGAGGCCCATACTTGCCTAAATAACTTTCTCATAGAACTCATTCAGTCTTATAGAAAATCTCAATGAGAATTTATGAGAATCTACTAGATTTTATGAGATTTTAGAAGTAAGATAAACTGAGAATTTGATTATAAAAGATCTTAAGGGTGTAGACTAGTTCGTGGGCTACAAAAATAGCCTATTTTTAAGAATTTCTTGTGAGCTTGCTATGACAGATAAGTATACAAACACTGTTAGGAATGATAAATGAAGTCTTGAATTATAAAAAAAAAAATTTTTATTTAAATCTATAAATATGTTCATAAGAAAGGTGTACTCTAGCGGAACGCCAAAATTTAAAGGAAGTTCGGCTCGATCATGATATCTCAGCAACGGCTTATCTGATACAGAAAAATCGTAGTATTTTAGATTTGGTATGACAGTAGCTACGAAATAGACTAGGGATATCAATTTTGGACTATTTTTACTCATTTTAATTAACAAAAATAAAAAAATAGGAAAAAAGTTTTTTTTTCGCTGTTATTTGTAAAAAAAAATTAGTTAAAATCAAAATTTTAACGTGATTTTAGTCTATGCTGTAACTACTTACGTGTAGAATATGTGGTTAAAATTTTAAAAGGATCAGCCCACGGGTACCGGAGAAATCGTGATTGGCGTCGGCGAAAACGTAGTTTTAAGATAAACGCATTTCAAGTCTTTTCAAATAAAAAAAAAAATCTTGCCAAAATTTAATCTGCGACGCCTGCACCGTACAAAATGTCTTCTTTATGGTCAAAACTCTCGTTTGCTTCTAATTTGGCCTTCTTTCTTTCCGTTCTGCTCTCCCTTGATGCGTCCAAGCTGTGGCGGTTCACATATTCAATACGCGTAAAATCGTGATGGTCGACCTTTAGATTCAGAAAAATACACTTAAACTGCTCGGATCTTCATAAAAATTTGACAGAATATACTTGAATACGTATACATTCGAAAAATGAAAAAAAAAAATCAAAAACGATTTTTCAAAAATGACCAACTAGACTACACCCTTAAGCAAATTTGGTTGTACCGACAAAGTATTTAAAACATACTTGATAGTATTTGGATATAATTTCAGCATATTTTTAAAAAGTCACCCAAATTATGCTCAGCCGATACCAATAATTTATTTATATTAGAGAACCATCTGTTTCGAAATTATAGTAAGAAAAAGAAGAAAAATTTCTCACATATCGATAAATTCAATGTATTCAAGTATAATAACTAGATTATTCATGAATTTTCTCAATAACTAAAAAAAATTTCACAAGTTCATTGAGGTTTCAAACTCATGAACTATCACCTGTCAGTCTAATGAAGTACCAGTACTAATGAAACAGTCTTGCTTTTATTTCTAACTTACTTTTTTTACATGTGTTGTATTTACGTTAGTAATCTACATTGTTATTGTAATAGAATACCCGTGCGGTTTCAGGGATATGGTGACTAATACAGAAAAAAAAAAATTCTCGACTGAAAGTAAATATTCTTGATTCGAGAAAATTTTTTTAAAGTCCTAAACTTTCTCAGATAAAGTAAAAATCTTCTCCGACCAAGACGAAAATTTTTTTAACCAAGACAAATTCTCTTGGCTCAAGAAAATCTTGACTTGGTTCCCGAAAACGTTTGTCTTCAAAAATATTTTCTTGACTCAAGGATAACTTTCTTTCTGTGTAACGGTAAAGTTATAGTAAATAGTTAGCCAATTCATGGTCATTTACTTTTCCATCGATTCAAGTTATTTTCATAGTTATAGTATAGTCGATTTGCGGTAAATAACTAGTGTGCTTGTTTCAGTCTGTCACTATCTATAGATGGTAAATAAAAGGTAAGTCAACGGTTGTTTTGTTGTCGAAATACCATAGATCAGACGTCGATATTTAGTTTTGTTAATGTCGATATACAGTCAAATCGCGTTATAAGTCCGGCTTGTATTTTTTTCTTTTAACCAGACTCGCGTTAATATGAGACAGACACTAAGAGGACTTATAACGCGACTCGACTGTACTTGATCTCTTCTGTGGAAAACGAGACTATTATGGTAAGTCTACTGAAAATTTCTCGTAGTGCGATTGTAATTTCGTGGATATTCGACTAGTTTTCAACCGTTAACTCACAGTCAGCTTATTTTGTTCCAATTGTGAAAAACTGGACTTACAGTGAGTCAACTGTAAATTTTCTGTGGTGTGATTACAATTTCGTTAATGTCTAATGAGTTTTCAACTGAAAACTCAGAACCAGTTCACCTCGTGTCTTCTGAATGTTCTTGTTCTTTTATATAGCACTTCTCATAGAACTCATTTATTCTTATAAAATCTCTAAAGTAAATGTCCCAATACCGGAACGACGAAGGGTATACGACCCCTGGTGGTTTAGAATCACGGTGGAAACATGGTGGGTTTGTTCCATTTTACCACTGCAATTACGCGATGTATCCACCGTGATTCCACGGTGGCTTTACCACCGTGTATACACAGTGTTTCCACTGTGATTACGCGGTGGATACACCGTGGTCAAATGGCACAAAGCCACCGTGGAATCACGGTGGATACACCGCGTAATCGCAGTGGATACACTGTGTATACACGGTGGTAAAATGGAACAAACCCACCGTGTAACCACGGTGGACCCACGATGTTTACAATTCCACGGTGTATCTACCGTGATTCAAATCTGCGAGGGACTGATTTTTATCGTTTTAAAAATATTTAAATAGATTATAAACCAAAATAATTTATTACATCCCTCGCAGATTTGAGTCACGGTGAAAAAACCGTGGAAGTGTAAACACTGTAGATCCACCGTGGTTACACGGTGGGTTTGTTCCATTTTACCACCGTGTATACACTGTGTATCCACTGTGATTACGCTGTGTATCCACCGTGATTCCACGGTGGCTTTACCACCGTGTATACACGGTGTTTCCGCTGTGATTACGTGGTGTATCCACCGTAATTCCACGGTGGCTTTGTGCCATTTCACCACCGTGGTTCCACGGTATATCCACCGCGTAATCACAGTGGAAACACCGTGTATACAAGGTGGTAAAGCCACCGTGGAATCACGGTGGATACACCGCGTAATCACAGTGGTAAAATGGAACAAACCCACCATGTTTCCACCGTGATTCTAATCCGCCAGGGATCATATAGAATAGACATTTACCTATTCAAAAATAATCAAATTAGTTCATTTTTCTTCATTTTAATAAAAAAAAAAAATTTTTTTCTATGACACCCACAAGACCCAACACCGGAACGCTGAAATAGCCTTGTCCCAATACGGGAATTTGGTTGTCCTAATACCGGAACTGTAAATAAAATGAGCTATTTTTTGCATTGATTATTTATTCATAGTGAAAATATTAACAATTACTAAATAATATTAATGTAAAACGATCGTGAATGTAGCAGACATCAGACAACTCTAAAATTATGAATAAATAAGATAAATAATTTATAAAATAATATTTACAAAAAAAGCACTATTAATTTTAAAATTTTTTAAATCCGCATCCTTTAAAATTTTATTTTATTAATTATTCACTCTATTTAATAATAATTTTAAATTTGTCTGATGTCTGCTATATCACACTCATAATGTAACATGTATTTAAAATGTTTAAATGATTAAATAAATATTTGAACTGGAGAATAGAAACAAAATAAATTATTTGAGGTTATATTATAAAAATAATTAAAGAAAAAAAAAACTAAACACAAAAATTTATTTATTATGGTTTAAATTAGAGTTTATCTATATTTGATGTATTTTTTATACTAATCATACATACTGCATTAAATATTAAGGCTCCAGTAATAATTAATATTTTACTTGATTTAGCCACCCGGGAATAAATGCTTAGATATGATCATATCTGTTCATGTATGATCATATATGAGCTCAGATATGATCATTTCTGTTCATGTATGATCCTATATGATCATGCATGACGTCATGTATGATTATGCATGATCATACCTATTCATGTATGATTATGCATGATCATACCTATTCATGTATGATTATGCATGATCATACCTATTCATGTATGATTATATATGAGCGCATATATGAAGCCATGTATGATCATGCATCATCATTTCTGCAACCTTTTACGAGGAAAAATAATCAGGTATGATCGTATCTATTCATGTATGATCATATATGAGGCCATATATCACTTCATGTATGATCATATATGACTTAACTATTTATAATTATACTTCTCTAAGCGCGTTATGGAAAAATGATGAGAGTGAATTTTTACGATGCGCGCGCACAGGGACGACATGAAAACTAAATAAATGTTGAAGTTGCTACATACACAACACGTGTTTTACTTTAATACAAGTACGAATTGTATATGCATATACAATTCACACAGATGTGATTAATAATTATATTCACTATACTGAATCACTAATGATTTAAATTGAACATTTTGATGAATATTATTTACTATTCGTAAATATTAGTGAAAAAAATTGTTCTTATATTCTTTTTCAAGTGCTCTGATATAATTGAGGTTAACTTTCCGTATAAATTATTATTTAATATAATTTATACTAAATATTATTATATTATCAATTTTTAATATTTATTATTGATTATTTAATATTTAATAAATAATTCAATGAATTTAATGCAAAATTTGTGATAAAAATGACAATCGAATATTAAATTAAAATAATAAATATTTAAAGTTAATAATCTAATAATATTTTGTATAAAGTATATAATATATATTTATTATTCTCTAAATTTAACTTTTTTTTATAAATGATTAAATATTAAATTTAGAAAATATTAAACATTTTTAGAATGATTAATTAATAAATTCAATAAAAAAATATTAAATAATAATAATAATTAAATATTTAATACTAGCTGTCCCTCACCCGCTTCGCTGGGCTGAAATTTATGTTTATTTATTAATAAACTATTCTTGAAAAATTTTATAGTTGTTATTGATTATTTTTTTTAAATGTACTTTTTTTCAATATACACCTATTTATAAAATTTAATTACAATTTTAAAGTCCAGCCAAATTATAATTAATTTACATAATTACATTACTAAATTAAAAAGTTATGACAATGCGTCTTTGTACACTAAATTACGGGTCATACCATCTTCTGGTGCATAAATAAATAAGCTGGAAGACTCATAATCTTTAAAAATTATTAAAAACAATTATTAGAATATATTTACGAATATATGGGGTTTAGGAAATTAAATAATATTAGTTACGTGATTATCGTGAAATTTTAGTGAATGTATCTGACTCAACCGAGGAATCATAAAAGTTGAAATCCTAATAGCTACTCCTTCAGAAAGCATAAATACAAAATACTCAACGCCATTATTAAATTTTAACTCATACGTCTTCACTATGAATTCTTTGAAACTATTTAGAATAATAATTTTTTTAACTTTTATTGACCCATCAATTTTCAAACCAACAAAAATTACATACTCATATAATTGATTAGCCCTGATGTCCTGATGACAAATAGTAATGATGTCTCGCAAATGCATTATTATAAATAATTCTTGATAGCCCTCGATTTACCAAATGTCAAATCGATAAATAAACATAATTAACAGAATTAAAAAATTTATTCCAAATAAGTGACAATTGAACAGAATAAATTTAGTTACAATAAACATTCATTATTTTTAAGTCAAAAAAATATGTTCCGGATAAGTAATCACCAACATATCATATAGTAAAATCTTCTTCGAAACACGCTGCATCTTATGGTATAAGTATTATTTCGATCGGCTCAGTAGTTTTCTCAGTATAACCGAACAAAAAAATCGGCTCTCCATTTATTAGTATAGATTTATTATTAATTTTTAATAATAATTTCTCTACAATAAATTTTATTCATCATGCAACCTAAGATTCTGTTATGGTAGATTTATGACTATAGATTAATATGGTACTATTCAATTTCAACATAAGTACACGCACCCATGTTATATAACATACATTTTAATGATAATGTATGCAAATATTCTTGCAAATATGTGTAAACATTATAATCCCGGGTGCATGAATTTGATGTTTTCAAAGAACACAGTATGAATACTCAGATCTGACAAGATTCGAAAAAGGTCCTGTCGATCATACATGATTATATACGGTCATACATGATCATACACGATCATACATGGTTATATATGATTATGTATGATCATACAGGATCAGATCCGAAAAATGGCCCTGCATGATCATACCTGCTCATGTATGATCATACCTGCTCACGTATGATCATGCAGGACTATGTATGATCATGCAGGACCATGTATGGTCATGCATGATCGTGTATGAGCAGGTATGATCATGCAGGGCCATTTTTCGGATCTGATCAGATCTTAGTATTCATACATGATCATATATGATAATATCTGAACATTTTTTCCCGGGCAGTCAATAAAACTCACCGTAAATGTCTATCGATAACAGTAATAACATTAATATGACTGGCTGTTCCGGTACTGGGCACGGGTTTATTTTGGTGTACCAATAGACGAACAGTAAAATTAATATAATAATACTATTTTTTTCATACTTTTAATATGTTTTCTTGAATTTTATGTCATTCAAGATGCATATACAAAAAAAAATTATTGAAAAGTAATTCTACACATTTTCTAGAAGCTTAAGACCATTGACTGATTTCTTAGCAAAACCATTAAGAGACATGAAAAAGTCATGAATCCCAGACTATTGCTCTAATTAACATTTTTTTTTTTTTTATATTTTGGATATCCGTTGCGGTATTAAAAACATTCTGGATACACTCTGAAAATATTCTGGTAACACGATGCAACCATACGGACTCCAGAGTATTTCCAGAACGGTTTTGTGCTCTTTTCTGAGAGTGAACCCAGAGTATTTCCAGAGCGGATACGGAGTAAATCCTAAGTGTTTCCAGAAAGTATCCAGAGTGGATACATACTGACACCGTTATGCATTCACGTTGAATACAAAGCGATACCAGTGTTTCCAGAATGTTTCCAGAGTGGGATCAAAGTGAATACATATTCAAACCAGAGAGTATTCAGAGTAAATGAATACTGAAAAAAAAAAAAATTTACCGAAATATATTATTTTTAGAATATTGAACAGCATTTATTGAATACAAAAATCAAATTTTTTCATTGGCTGAAACGTATTTTATGTTTCTGGGTTGTAAAAACAATTTTTTCGAGAAAAAAAAAATATTTGACATAATTAACACAATATCATATAGCATCTACTATATGACCATCGAAACAGGCACTTGTCATTCTGTCAAATAACAGGACAATATAGGTTGAACGCGATCTAGTGGCGAACACTGAACTACTTCCACTGCTGCTTAGCACTGGTGACTTTCTCCTCCTCCACATATACCATGTCCCAGCAAATTTTTCTCTTAAGTCTATCACATTAAAACTCGGGTCAAAAAATTAGATCTGTTTTAAAATAAATGATAAATTCAAATTTTTTATCTTTAATTTAAGTTTTCAAATCTTATTTTTTTTATATAAGAATTTAATCTGTTTTTGCCCGTATTATTCCTTATCCGGGCCAATATCAGACTTTATTGACTACAAGTTTTAGTCTGTTTTTAATCTTTTTTAGATCAAAAACAGGACTTTTTACGAAAATAAATAATAATAATAATAATAATAATAATAATAATAATAATAATAATAATAATAATAATAATAATAATAATAATAATAATAATAATAATAATAATAATAATAATAATAATAATAATAATAATAATAATAATAATAATAATATAGATTCATAAATCTATTTTAATTTTCTTGATATTCGAAACATGCTAATGCGCTTCCGTAATAAGATGTCACAAGAACTTTAATGATTTCTAATTTGACAATATTTTCGATTTTATTCAGTAAATAAGGAAAATTTTTTGACATTTTAAGAGTTATTTTATGACTTTTATTCAATACTATAAATATTCAGTCAATAAGAGAACTAAAACATAAAGCTGTCAAAACTTTCATTAGCTGTCGACATTTTTAAACAAAAGACACTAAATAAATAGTAAACAATACGTAATCGATTTTGTAACTTAATATATTTTTCATAAATATTGCCCATAAATAAAAATATTACAAGTCTATGATATAATCTAGTTTCGTCCTTGCAAATATTCAGAGCTAAAATTTTTTAAAATTCAAGAATTAATCTAGTTTTGTCTGCCCGTAATGCAATTGTTTTTTAAAACAACACATTGAAAACAGCTTAAAATTTTTATAGAAGATCAAAAACAGATTAAATAATTAATTATTTAATTAATTAATAATTAATTTTTACTTGTTGAAAGTTTACATAAAAACCCTGATTATTTCAAAACTAAAAACCTCGGACTTTTTTTTACTTCTTGGAGCTATTTTTGAAAGAGTTTAGAAAAGATCGCCGTTAGAGAAATTAAAAAATTTCGATTCTTTACTCTTTTATTAACAATCTAAAGCATTGAAAAATAAAAAACGTGAATAAAGCAATCAAGAAAATTTTATTTTTTTTATTTTTTTGATTATTTTGTGCTATCATGTTGCAGCGGTGTTGCGGAAATTATAATTTTATTATTTTGTTGCAAATTTGTTGCTGCGGTGTTACGGCGCTGTTGCGGCTATTTTACGTTTTTACTCGGGACCCCAAAATAAGGTTGAATTGATTTAGAATTAATTATAGTTTCTTAATTATTTATGGAGAGTAGAGGTTCGAGCTCCATGAGCTTTCTCATAAGACTGACTATTTTGTCGTTATAAAAATAGAATAAAGCCAACAGAGTTGACAAAATGTTGACGGTGCATCTCAGGTTCCCTGTGAGAGAATCGTCGTGGCCCGGGTCTCATGCATCGTCATCTGTTTTGACTACCCGCGAGCCACGGTGACTCTCTTATCGTGACCGATTTCCGTTACATTGCATTTAATTATTTTATTAAAAATAATTAATTTAATTTAATCAATAAAATATTACGAAAACGTAACATCTACAAAAAGAAAATGTATGGTTGTTTTTAGTATTTAAAAAAAAAATATTACGTAAAAATTTATTTGTTTATAACAAATTTTTCGCTTAAGAAACAAATAATAAATGAATGAAAAAATTTTTTTTTCTAATATAAGAGATCATGATGAGTGATGATTTAACAAAAAATTATGGTTCCTTAATATTAATATTAAATATAAAAAAAATTTTTAAGTGGCAAATGCGCTGTTTAGCAATAAAAAAATTTTTTCAAGAAACGATTTTTTTCTTAAAAATCGTTATTTTCATTAAGCGCTTTTTTACTAAAAAAAAATTTTATTAAATCTTATTAACAATGCATTTGTTTATAACAATTATTTAAACAATGAGAGTAAAAATTTTTTTAAAACTATTGTTGTGTAGCTTTTAACAATGAAAAAACAAAATAATAAAAAAAATGAAAAAAGTAAATTTTCTTGATTGGTTTATTTACGTTTTTTATTTTTCAATGCTTTAGATTGTTAATAAAGAAGTAAAAAATCAAAATTTTTTAATTTTTCTAACGGCGATCTTTTCTAAACCCTTTCAAGAATAGCTCCAAGAAGTAAAAAAAATCCGTGGATTTTAGTTTAGAAATAATCAAGGTTTTTATGTAAACTTTCGAAAAGTAAAAATTAACTAATAAACAAAAGCATAGTTAAATAAAAAATTGGGGTGAAAATTTTTTTTCTGTAGATTATTATTGATTCATGTGTTTAGAAAGTACCAAATTTTTTTAATTTCTTAATATTTAAATTCCATTGATTCTGGGCCCATTCTGTAAACACTCTGATTTCATCCTGCACTCATTTTGAACTCATTTCGGAAACACTTTGATTTCATTCTGGACTCACGTTGAGTCCATTCTGGAAACACTTTGATTTCATTCTGGATTCACGTTGGGTCCATTCTGAAAACGCTTTGATCTACTCTGGATCAACTCTGAAACCATTTTGGTTTCACTTTGGAAAAAGGGCACAAAACCACTCTGGAAACATACTGGATTTAGAATGTTTATATTCTGACTTTGATTCCAGAGTGTTTCTAGAGTGGGTTGAAGGTCGCAAGGGATATTCTAAAATCTATTTTTTATCCTCGTTTGTAACTAAAAGATTAAGGTTTTAAATAAAGAAAGTTTTATTTAATGTCCTCGCGTATGAGTTAAAATATAATATAATGATTGTCAAATCGTTCCGGTATTGGGTCATTGACCTTATAAGAATTTATGAGAATCTATTGGATTCTATGAGATTTTCTAAACAGGACAGTCAATTGTAAATAAACGAATGGTAGATTGCTTGTAGAGATTCCGTTTCAAGACTGCAGAAACATGATATACCCACAGCAGAGGTACAGTATTTTGACCACGAATCGACTATTTAATAATAATCCACTATTGACTGCATATTGACGGTATCAGCATGAAAAAAGCACACGACTTTACCATTATCAAAACTCTAGATAAAGACTAAGCTGTGGCCGTCAATTTTAAAAAGAATCATCATAAATCTATTGTGGTCCAACCGTAACCACAAAATCGCAAGGGTAATTGAATAATCCATTGATGATAATTGGTGAAGTATATTAATCAAACATAAAAAGAATTACTTTCTCTAGAATTGAAATTTTTTTAGTAAAAAAAAAAAAAAAAATTGAATAAGTGAATAATTAAATTGATAGATAAATTATTGCGAATATAACTATCAAAACTATACACTGTTACGTTTTGGGAATTACCCCAAATTAATTAAAAATAAAAATAATTTTTTATTATTTCACTTTATCCAGGTTTGGCCTCATTGGAGTATCGATAGACCCCCGGTGGGCCCTGGTCGTCGATTATTCGATTAATTATTGTTTTTTATTTTATTTTCGCGATTTAGTTTATTTTTGATGCCGGTTCCAGCTCCATATTTTTATATTCATTATAGCAGGTGAATGGATGGAAAATCGGCAGGAAACTTGAAGGAAACCCGAACTGCTGTTGAGCGCTCAGGGTTATAGGACAGGGTGGAACTGCTAGTAAGCGCTCGCCCCTGGGTATTAATAGGGCTATGGCAGGTCATGGTGTAGGTGAAAATATTGGGGTGCCAATTGGCACCCCAAAATAAGGTTGAATTAATTTAGAATTAATTATGGTTTATTAATTACTTATGAAGGGCAGAGGTTCGAGCTCCATGAGCTCTCTCGTAAAACTGACTATTTAATCGTTATGAAAATATAATAAATTCAACAGAGTTGACAAAACGTTGACGCTGCATCTCAGGTTTCCTGTGAGAGAATCGTCGTGGTCCGGGTCTCATGCATCATCATCTGTTTTGACTACCCGCAAGCCACGGCGACTCTCTTATCGTAACCGATTTCTGTTATATTGCATAAAATTAATTTATTAAAAATAATTAATTTAATTTAATCACTAAAATATTACGGGAACGTAACACCTCCCGACATAAGCAAGTCGCAGCGTTTCAAACGAATAACGCTACGACTGAAAATCAAATTCATGACTCGATATAATCCAAATAGAATGTGTAGTTGACTCTATATAAACTAAAATTGAATGTATGAATGAATCTATATAAACTCAAGTTCAATGTTTAAATGACTCTATATAAACCAAAGTTTGATCATCAAAATTGTTTAATGAAGTTATTTGCTTTCAATTTTAACCTAAACCTGAGATGCGCTACTTTTGTACATAATTATATAATGTTTAAGTAATTAAAATTATTACTATTTTTATGACTTAAGTCATTTATGTAATCTAAAGTCACTTTTCAATGCCTCCCGACATAAGTCGGTTACTATTTTTTTTTTTTTTTGAACATCTTATAGTATGAATTTCAATTAATTTTAACAAAATAGTAAAAATAACGTACTTTCATTTAACTGATTTAATTCGGTGGTCAATATAATAACTGTGATTGATTGGATCGGCTGACTAGTATCCTAATCTTCATTTCTCGAGATCGAAACCCTGATTCCTCGTTGACTCGGCGACGACCTTTAAGGCGTTGATAAACGTAGTTGAACTCGACATTCCAACTGTTTCTGCTAAACAGTAGAAGTCTTTAAAGTTAATAAGAGTAAATAACTCGACGTGTATAAATTTGATATTTATACACGTGAGTGAACCGATCGTAGGTGACTTGACATCATACGTAAAGCTGGAAGCACCGTTGTTGATTGATGTTGAAAATCTATTTTTCACACTACGGTGTTCTTCCGTCAGGCTCCGATAGTGATATTCAAAATTTGTCCAGTCAACCCAATTACACCATCGGATTAAATCAGTTTCATGAAGTCGTATACAAAGACTTAATAGCGCTTCAAAGAAAATAAAATTCATATTATACATTAACATTAAATAATCTTTTGATTTCTTTATATTTAATAAGATCAAAAATAAATCTGTAATATCTAGTCCTTTTCGGTTCCGATTAGCGCCTATTTTTAAGTATTCAATGTTTTTATCATCAAATTTAATCTTCAATAATTTATATTTATCCGGAGGTTTTTTCAATCTTAACTTGAAGATATATTTTCTAAATTTGAACAATTGTAAACAAAATCGCGAGCTACTTTTAATTATTATTAATTGATCGGCTATATGCTTCATATATAATATCATAAAATATATGCATTCTATAGGATTTGAGCCTGAAAACGTAGAACCACTAAATTTATTGTTTACATTATTATAATAATGTTTATGAAACGTACGTTGCCTATCATTTTGTGGATTGTTTCCTTTTGAAACAACCCACGATGACGAATTAATTTTTGAGCCCAATGATTGACTGTAATTATTTTCTACTTTACTCTTCACTGAGCAGTAAAGTAGTTCTTTATTATTAATTGTTTTTAAATTCAATAAGTCAACGCGGTCATTTTCACACGTATGCCCGATCTCAAAGACTCTACTGGCTTGGATCGGCATAATTTTATTTTCCGTGATTGCGGCAACAACAAGCTCGTCAACCCGGTTATTTAAATTTTCGGCTCTCAATAAACATTGAGCAGACCGAACCGAATGAACTCCTGACATAACAAGTACAGGCAGCTCCTTATTGACATGCGCGTGACTCGAATTGTTACTATTTAAACAATTAAAACCAATCATTGGCTTCAAATCACATGAAATTCTATTTAAATCATTTTTAGGTGGCACGTTTTCCTGCTCAAATTTATTTGAATCTAATACTGCCTTAACATCGACAGTTTCAAGATCAGAAGATTCTTTTAATCCATTCAAATTGTCAAAATTAATTCTGAAATTTAAATTCTTTTGAAATTCGCCTAACGCGACTTCATTTGCTCGATGAGCTTTTAATTTTCTAGATTCGGATTCTTCTATAGGTAGAGTCCTATATTCATTTGATTCTTGCTTCCGAAATGCAAGTAATCGAGCCCGTAAATAACTTTGTTTTTCGCCCATCGCAGTCTCCTTTGAGAGACGGGCTTTTAATTTTATAGATTCCGATTCTACTACCGGTAATGTTCTACATCTGCTCGATTCTTGTTCCCGAAACGTAAGCAATCGATCCCGTAAACGGTTTTGTCTTTCCATTTGGAGTTCCGTCTCCGATATCGGAACATTACATTGATAATTCATTGCGAATATTTACAATATATTCCAATGTCCATTATTATAAGCATAATTTTCTATGCATTTTCAAGGAGGCATTCATATTGATGCTCCCATAAATTTGAATTAAGTTCACAATACATTTATTTGAACTTAAATAAATATAAATTCGGAATTTTAATTTTTCAAAGTTAATTGTAAAGGTGTTGTCGCGAATCATAGTATGAAATATTCTGTTTTAATCTATATTTTCATTTACAAAGACCAGCGGTGGAAAAATATTTTAATTATGCTTCATTTGAAACTAACTGAGATCAGCTTTGAGACCTGATCGTGATATAACGACTACGTCTTGGTTTTACAGTATACCGGGACATACTCTTCGCTAAATCACCGACGAGAATCTCGACTGATCCCATTGAAAAATAAATTGACACACAATAAAACATAATTAAAACATTTTCTAAAATATTCGCGCAGTATTATTTCTCATAATAATAATAAAATAATTTTTATCGCGTAATATATTTAAATATACTAGCGAAAACACCTTTAAAACTCCGTAGCAACAATTTTACAATAATGTAAATATTTTATAATAAAAATTATCATATCTGATCGCGTACAAATGCGTTTGCGATATAAGTTAAAAAAAGGTCCGTAGCAACACTTTTAATTTTCAAATATAAAAATAATGAATTTTTGAAAATTAATTTGAACAAAATAATAAAATTCTAAAATTATAATTATTATTTAAAACTATGATGTTCTTTGTAATTCGTCCAACGGTCACAAAATAGTTAATGAGTTCAATAAAATAAACAAATGTTTCCGCACAATACTCGCGAAAAATTGTTTAAAGTCCGTAGCAACATTTTTAATTTACAAATCATTATTTTGAATTATTTTCAATTATAATATTTATATAGTGATTTGTCTAGCCGTTAAATAGTTAGTTCTAGAAAAATAACAAATATTTTCCACATATAAAATTTAAAATTTAATAATATCGCGCAGATATTAATATAAACTCGCGATAAATTAGTTAAATTCCGTAGTAACACTTTTAAAATACTTTCACTTGTAATTACTTGAGTAATGTATTCCAAAATTAAATCTTTAAGCATATTGGATAACAGTATTGGCTTCTGCGTGCACTTACATCTTCCGACGGCAATCAGTCACTAATGTGTGAATTAAAACGTATTGTTAATAAGAATAATCTTACGTTTGGTGAGATTCCAATCGTTTGTCTGATCCAAAAGAAATTTTAAAATTCTCACTGCACTGAATAGTATTCGAATCATCACTGCATTGCATAATATTCAATCTGAATATACTAATGATTCAAATTCACTATTAGATATTTAATAATAGTATTAATATTCAGCAATTGTCTCACTTATTTTCACAGTTTTATTACACTTGTAATATAAAATACCTAGTTGAGGTTCACTAATAAACTAATAAAAGTTTAAAGTCAAAAGTACATGCGACGTCTCATAATATTTTTTTAATTCACGTTTAACCACAGGTTTACAAATTTCGATGATTTATAAATTTATTTTCATTAACTTTTAATTTTAATTTATTTTTGCTAATAAATGTCATTTCACAAATATTTTTAGTTATGAATGAATTTAAATAGTAGTTTCAATTCACCTCACCAAAATTTAAAATTATTAAGTTCACAAATAATCATAATTGTTCCTTTGCGAAAATTGTAATTGAAAAATTAAATTTCACTTATCATCATTGATCATCGCTGGTCACAAAGTTTTCAATTTTAATAATCATGAATAATCTAAGACCATCCTGGTCACAGCACCACTGTTACGTTTTGGGAATTACCCCAAATTAATTAAAAATAAAAATAATTTTTTATTATTTCACTTTATCCAGGTTTGGCCTTATTGGAGTATCGATAGACCCCCGGTGGGCCCTGGTCGTCGATTATTCGATTAATTATTGTTTTTTATTTTATTTTCGCGATTTAGTTTATTTTTGATGCCGGTTCCAGCTCCATATTTTTATATTCATTATAGCAGGTGAATGGATGGAAAATCGGCAGGAAACTTGAAGGAAACCCGAACTGCTGTTGAGCGCTCAGGGTTATAGGACAAGGTGGAACTGCTAGTAAGCGCTCGCCCCTGCGTATTAATAGGGCTATGGCAGGCCATGGTGTAGGTGAAAATATTGGGGTGCCAATTGGCACCCCAAAATAAGGTTGAATTAATTTAGGATTAATTATGGTTTATTAATTACTTATGAAGGGCAGAGGTTCGAGCTCCATGAGCTCTCTCGTAAAACTGACTATTTAATCGTTATGAAAATATAATAAATTCAACAGAGTTGACAAAACGTTGACGCTGCATCTCAGGTTTCCTGTGAGAGAATCGTCGTGGTCCGGGTCTCATGCATCATCATCTGTTTTGACTACCCGCAAGCCACGGCGACTCTCTTATCGTAACCGATTTCCGTTATATTGCATAAAATTAATTTATTAAAAATAATTAATTTAATTTAATCAATAAAATATCACGGGAACGTAACAACACTATTGAAAAATTTTACAATCCTAAAGTCTCAATTAAAATGATGTTCTTATAATTTCATATCCATTTATTAAATTTATTTACTTCGAGTTTCAACCCTAATGAACCAAAATCACCGTAAATTACGGCAATTCCGTAATTCACTGTTAAAATACCGATTTACTTAGGCTACGCCGGGCTTACCGTTATTTACGGTGGATCTACCGTAAATCTACGGTCAATCCACTGTATTTTGTGGTAAACGTACCGTTATTTACGGTAACTTCGACTAAAGTTTTACGGTAGACATAAAATCAATTTTCTGTTAAATATGGCAAATTTACGGTAAATTAGGTCCGACAGGGAAGGAACCATTTCGCTTATTTCATGGTTGAACATTTATGGAGATATTGCCCTAAATCTCTATGATTTCAGTATAATTTGAATATAAATTCGAATCAGAATGGCCATTATCTCAGCGTCATTTGAGTATTAAAAATTCGAAAATATACCCAAAAAATGGCATAATCTGGGTATGAAGAGTATAATTTGTTATATATACCGTAACGAGAGATCGGCAACAAAAAAATTCTCATTTGCCATTTTTTAATTATTTTAGTTAGCATAATATTAACTAGGAGATTTCTGATTTATCAAAAATAAAAAAATTATGATTTTAAATTTTTAATTTGTTTATTAATTAAAAATTATTATAATTTTATTTTTAATTACTTAAAAAATTAAATTTTTTTTCAAAAATAATTTTCATTAATAAAATTACTTGAAAATTATATCATTGTTAAAGTAATTATTATTAAAAATGAAAATTTTTTTAATTACCAATTATTCATTATTTAAAGAATAAAAATTATTTTACCTAAAAATACTAACTATGAAAAAATTTCAAACTATTTTTCATTACAATTATCTATTTTTGTAATTATGATAATTTATATTGATCAATGATAATAAATTATGAGAAAATTACGTTCACCAGTAATACAATTATCCAAAAAATTGAAGGAACAAAAAAATTTTATAAATTTTTTGGTGATTTTTGGAAGGCTGTATTTTCGTAAAAAATGATCGTATCGAAAAAATAAAAAAAGCAAATTGAAGCTTGAAATCTTTAATTTGAACCCGAGTCGAAAATTCAGACCTGTTTAAATTGTATTTTTTTCTAACAATTCTCCGAAAATTGAATGGTCAAGAGAGAGTCTGCTCTATGAAATACCATATGAACTGGACGCCTGGTTTGACTGTAAATAGTGGAGTTTTATCCCATTTCACAGGATTACATTCAAACCAGGCTTCGAATAATAATAACAATTTAAATAATAATTATTATTTTTCTTGTACCGTGCCTAGGGATGCAGGTTCGAACCCTACTGGTAACAGGATTTTTTTTTTTTTTTAATAATAATAATCTATCATTATAATAATAATTATTAATAATATAATAATATTATTAATTCTAATTGTAATTACAGTTAATAATTGATAATAATTGTTTTAAAAAAAAAATAAGATCATCTGTCGTTTGATGTTTCGATCACTTTCATTTTATATTTTTATCACACACTTAATTACTCGTACTCGCACTTTAACACCGATTAAGAAAAATATTTTCACAAAACTTATTCAATTTATCACTGTATTCATTTAAATTATTATGCGCACTTGAAACCTATATTATAAAACATATCCACAAAATTCATTCAATTCATCACCGAATTTATTAATTTTACTACATGTACTTTAATATTGTGAAACATATTCACAAAACTTATCTGATCTGTTACTAAATTTATTTAAATTTACACACGCACTTTAGCACAAATTAAGAAACATGATTTCACGAAACTCGTTTAATTAATCACTAAATTATTTATTTATTTGTTTTTTAATTTATTATCATTTGTGTCTTTTATAATATTAAAAAAATTCCCGCGATTTTTTTTTTTTAATCTTTGCCTTGCCCGTCGCGTTGCAATATTTTGACAAATATATTTCATTTTATTTTATATTTGTAAATTCACACTACACACATGAAGGTTACACGCACTTCTGACACTAAATTGTAGTAACTGGTAACTTATTAATTAGTATCACTTATACTACTATGATAACACACTTAAACTAGAAATAACAACACCACAATTAACAGCAGTAAAAGAAAGGCAATCAAAGATATAGTTTATAGAATAAAAGATGTATGCTGTTATACTGTCAATATATGACTGACTTTAGTCGCGCATCTATAAAACAAGAGAAGAAGGCATTTGTTTTCTAGTTATTCAAATATTTATCTACGCATAAATGTATTACGAGGTTCAAGGGGACATAATAATAATAATTCTTTGGATAAAATTTACATTGAAAAAGGAACCCAGTGGTGCTGTTTTCATCGTATCTTTAGTTCATTTCGTCTTTTACTACTTAAACAGGCGTCTTTTAAGGCTGCGAATCAAACTGCAAAGGATTCGAACACTTTTACAGATAAAACGGGTCTGATATTTCGACTCGGGAAGATTTTCCGCCAAAATAATTTTTTGAGCCACGGTTTTTGCGGAATCATAAGAAATAGGTCGAGACAAAATTTTTCTAAATTTTTTAGTTTTCTTTTTTAGGTTTACGGGGCCGGGAAATTTTTTTCAAAAAAACCAATTCATGGCTCGTTCAGGAAATTTATTTAGCTAGAATTTGGTTTTTTTTGTTTTTCTGTAAAACAATTTGCTGATGAAATATCAGCCTTCAAATAAAAAAGGGTTATATTATCTTTGATTATCAATATCTAAGCAACTAATGGTCGCATAGTAATTTAAAGGGCATTTAAGAAACTTGAATAGATTCCCTACAAGCTCCATTTTCGATTTTTTGCAAAAAAAATTTTTTTTATTCTTAATATCAATTTTAAAAACCCTTAAAAAATGGTCGTTTTATAGTTTTTTAGTCAACTCATCGCTACTTTGCAAATATTGATGGAAAGGTTAATGTTGCCAGGTGATTTTACAGCTTAATGTACCCCTAAAAACCCTGGAAATTTTCAGATTGATCAATTAAACCGTTTGTCCGGGCCGAGTGCTTAAAGTTTTACAAAATAATTAAAAGAAGAAGTTTTGTTCCTTATCTTGTGTAATCATTACCAAAATGAAAAAAGTAATTTTTTTCGGATTTCTCTTCATTTTTGCATTATTTATTCAGTCAATGTAAGGTAAAGAGAAAAGAAAAAAAAAACCCCGAGTAATACGTAAAAAAATTCTTGTTTTATCACGATTTTTGGAAAAAAATGAATTAAGAAAAAGTGTCTGCTCTTGATGATTTTTATTAAATGATAATTTTTAACTTAGAGTACTGGCGAAGTGTAACATGAGCATGAATTTATAAAATCTGATCAATAAAAAAATTAATAAATTTGATTCATAATTCGACTATTATCTGATCATAATTCTCGTAATTTAAGCAACATTATTTACCATGTTATGTCCGACTTGGTGAACTTATTAAGATTCCAGTTCATCTTAATATATATAAAAAAAAATTAATATATATTAACGGCGAGTTTCTTTTGCCTCTCATTCTCTCGATCTTCCTGATTTCCCCACCTAATTCTTTTGTCGGTTGATGCGTGGTATACCCACAATTAACATTGACTTATATTGAATTGCGTCAACGGGACATCTCATGCGATGCAACTCACTAAAAGAACTCCCGACCTAGGACCGGACCCCATGGTTGCAACGTTAAAAATTTTGAAGAGCAAATTACTCTACCGAGCACAAGCTTGCTTTTCGGTTACTAGCTAAATTCGAAGTTTCCAGTAAAGAGTCGTATATCAGGTACAGAAGTATCCTCAAATTTACATTTTTTATCAAACAAGATAAAATTATTAATTCATTAAAAATTACTCTACCTAGCACAGGTTTGCTTTCCGGTCAATATCTGAATTCGAAGTTTTCAGACAAGAGTTGTACAGAGTATTAGGTACAGCGGTATCCTAAATTCGTTTATATTTTTACTAAATAAATAAAAATAAGTAAATAGCAAAAAGAAAATATAAAAATAATTTAAAGAAAAATTAATAAGAATAAAAGTAAATCTATTATTGTTTTCGAATCACTTATAAGTTATTTTTCTTGTGTAATTGCTCGAGAGCATTGTGTAGTTCAAATATATGTGTGTAGTGGGTCAATGAATAATAAAAGAAAAAAACAAATAATACAAAAAAAAAGAAAACGTGTTAGTGTTCTTTGATTATTTTGTAAGCGCTTTACCTTGTGTAATCTATAGAAAATATCAGATAGTTTAAGTGCATATGTGTATCAGTTTTATAAAGGAAAAGAAAATAAATCATAATAAAAACAAAATTTGAACAAAGGAGAATCTTCTCCGTTTTCCATTTAAGAAAAGTTCAAATTTTTAAACTTGAATAAATTTAAATAAAAGAAAAATTAATTAAGAGAAAGAGGAGTAAAACATCAAAGCAACCTAGCCAGGACCCGGAGGGACTTCCTGGATTCAAAGATACAGGATTTCTGGAGCACCAGCCACCCAAGGTAGTACAGTGAGCAGAGAGGATACAGAAATAAACAAATACTTGCGAAGTACTAAGTTATAATTTTAATTATCTGAAATATCTTTCTCCTATTTACTCTATGTCACGGCCATCCCGGGGAAAGTTTTACTAATTCGACATAAGTTAGTTTACTTAATTATCTATGTCTCTTCATGGAACAGCGTATAAACAACTTTGATAAAAAGAGTAGAGAATGAGAGAGTTAGACTTGCAATCGAAACGATTCCCAAAAACAAATAATTAAATAATTGAGCATTAATTTTTTTGCTCAATCGAAAAATGCATTAGTTAGTCCAAGCGTCTTCCAAACACGTTACCTGAATAAATTATTAAACATATTCTTAATAAATTAAAAAATCCTGGACATAACAATCATAATTACGAAAATTGTAATGAAAAATAGTTTGAAATTTTTTCATAATTAGTATTTTTGAGTGAAATAAGTTTAATTTTTTAAATAATGAAAATTGGTAATTGGAAAAATTTTCATTTTTAATGATAATTACTTCAACAATGCTATAATTCTCAAATAATTTTATTTATTAATTTATTAATAAAAATTATTTTGAAAAAAAAATTTAATTTTTTAAGTAATTGAAAATCGAATTGTAGTGATTTTTAGTTAACAAAACAATGAAAAATAAAAAATCCAAATTTTTTTATTCTAGATCAATTCAAAATTTCTTAATTAATATTATGGTGACTGGAATAATTAGAAAATGGCAAATGAAAATTTTTTTTTTGCCGATCTCTGACCGTAACTAACTAAATTTCTACTGTACTGAAAATATATCCAAAAGTAACACCAATTGTCGGTATAAACAGATTCGGTAGAGATATCATCAAGTGGTTGTGATATTCATCATGTTATTAAGTAATAGTTAGTATTTTAGTGGTAATGATTAATATATTAATTTACGATTCATCCTTATAGCTATTATTATCGTATATTTCAACTACACTGTAAAAAATATTTTGCGGATATCACTATGCTAGTATGAGCGTGGACGCTACATGGAAAAAAGAAAATTGGAATAATTGCTATTCGTTTAAACATTTATTACATTTTCAAATAGTAACGCGGTGCTTCATAAACAAAACTGTAAAAGTTAGAGCTTAGCGCTGCGCAGTAAGTTTTACATTTTAAGTATGAAACATTACAGTTCCACAATGTATTTAAGTTACAAACTCACACTGTAATATTTCATGGAAATTATCAAAGTATCATTTGATATACTTTAAAATTCACAGTTCTTCTAAGTAAGTTTTAAGTTAAAATTTTCATAACTTGTTTCTCAAAATAATTGAGTAACAATTAATGGTCGTCAAACTGCAAAAGTTATAAAAATAAATTTTTGAATTTATGAAACTTAATAACAATATTTTAAAATGTACTTTCACTATTTTTATATTCTAAATAGTAAAAGTTCGTGATTGCTAAGGCATTGATGATACTTAAGGTAGTTCTTTCCCTACAGTCCAGTCAAAAAGTTTTGGATCACTACCCATGTTCGCGTACCTGTGGAGCTAGGGTTATCGTACATATTTTTTTGACTGCACTGTACTCTTAATACTTCTGTATTCCCTTTGCAAATACGCTCACACCATGATTAATTAGTCTGTTTGAAAATCTGGCAACGTCGCATATTTATTCTCTTACTCGCCTTGTACAGCCGAGACTCACTTGTAGTTTATACACATGATCTAAACGTAAACATTCGAATAAATTATTTTGGTGGTTATTTAAATAAAAAAACTAAGTATGGGAGACCAAGTACGTTATAAGTGGAAATTCATTATTCGATGAAAATTTATAAATTTTATTTTTTATTTTATTTTATTTTATTTATTTTTAATCGTAAGGTTTGACCTCTTTCGATCATATACAAAATAATTAATACATGTAGTGAATATATCTTAAATTTATAATTTGTAATTTAAATATGATTTAACTAATTAAAGTTCGAATTTACTATAATTAAATTATTTAATTAATTAAATTTTCAAAATTTAGAAGCTGCAGCTACTTGTCGTACATTTCAAAATGTACCCTAAATTAATTAATTTAGTCATTAATTTATTTATTCATTCTTTTTTGTTGTAAATAAATCGTTGCATTTTATTGATAACTATTAATGAAACATATATAATTATTTATCCACTAATATTATACC
Organism: Microplitis deprimator; assembly: GCA_964016945.1. Lineage (NCBI taxonomy): Eukaryota > Metazoa > Arthropoda > Insecta > Hymenoptera > Braconidae > Microplitis > Microplitis deprimator. Next base: position 10,006,497 of record OZ024713.1, read on the forward strand.
CGATATTTTATTATATGAATTTAGTAGTTTTGTATTTTCGCGCTTTCTACCCGTTGCAACGTTGCCGCTTCATTTACTCGCGACTGTTTCTGCGATCCCTCCTACTAAAACTAATCCTTGAAATCTGTAATTTCTCTCAATTTTTTATACAAACTACGTGGTAAATAATTCTAATTATTTTTTAAACGTTCTAAAAATATTTTTCGTCATTATATTAGTTTTTCATTAAAACGGTGAAATTTCGTCAAGGAAAAAACTAAAAAATTTGTCATTTTCCCATGCTTCTCCCATGCTACATGTACAAAAAATATAAAATTTAATTGCAAATATCTTTCTGTAGACGTGGTGAAGCGTCTCTAAATTTTAACAGCGTGTGTATTATACTTTTCAATACTTATATTGAAAGTTTGGAAGATTTCTTGAATTTTTGCTTGCACGACCCAACTACCTTAATATATGAATTTTTAAAATTACAGTGTGAGATGTAATAATTCCATTTTCTGCATTCCCGGGAAAAATAAATCATACATGGCCATGTATGAATGCTCTATGCATGGCCATGTATGAAAATTGGCTATACATAGCTTGATACGGCCATATATGACTTGATATGACTATGTATAGAAATTTTAAGTAAATTAAAAGAAAATTTTTTTAGTTTTTTTTTTTTTTATAATTATTTTGGCGACGCAAAGATTATCAGATTGCGAATAATTGAATTTATTTAATTACTACTATTTCCATAATGACGATTTTCACTGACTCAAACTTTTATCAATATAAAATTCCATTAACCTATTTTCTGTATTTAAAATTAATTTCCATCTAATTAATTACCATTTTAAAATCACTAATAAATTTACAATAACTAGTTTCTTATAAACGTTAAGCTTTCCTTTATCAACAATTTTTATGTGACCGCTTAACAATTTATCACGACCTCGATATCACAATACTCAAAACTTGAACATTTATTTTCCACGTTTTACTTCACGACACTTTTAACGTTTATAATTTTATTAATGGATTTTATTTTTATTTATTAATGTAACTTACTTATAATTAATTTTATCTTATTATTAATGACTAGATAACTTTGACTAGAACGCAATTGATTTTCCCGCGAATGCTTTACACGTCCTGCCTGGAAGATTCCAGAAGAATTTTCCGGCGAGTGACAAATAACCTGCCTGGAAATATCAAAGCTAATTATTGTTGAGTCCAGGTTTTCGATAATTTTATTACAAGTTAATCGTCATGACAATACTTCACGGACACGACAGTTAATTATGTATTTTACTTAATAGATATTCCGGCTTCCTGCCTGGAATATTTTACAAATACCTATTACGATTTACGTTATTTCTTTCTCCGTCACTTGTTTTGTATTAGTTTTCCTTGTCCGTGTCTGGTTATTTCTAGTCCATGTATTAGGTTCATGACCGTGTATGCCTGGAGTAACCGGGTTGTCTCGATTTTTCCTCCTCGTGTTAACTCTCTCAGATCAAATTCCCGTCTTCGCCAAACACTCGGACTCTCCTTCAACCTGCTATTCAGACGCAATCAGTTCTTAATAATAAAAGGTACCGGCTACCTGCCTGGTATCTTGTAACAATTTTGATTTTCTTTATCGCTTGGTTCTACAATAATTAACCAAGTCACAATTAATTAAATTTACCTGATATAATTAACAGCGTCTAATAATGGCGTCTATGTTATTGACTTCTCTTTAGATCCATCTGGTTCGGTCGTTCCGGTCGCAAGTCTTGTCTCAATGACCGCCCAGCCCCATTGGCTCTCCGTGTGTCTCCGTCTGGGTAGTTACCCGGCCCTGCCGACTCTGCGTTGAACGTCTGTTCAGTCCGGTCGTTCCGGTCACCAATGTTCTTTTTCGCTGCAGTCTTGCAGTTTTATTAATTTCGCTCGATTATTTTCGGCAATGATCGGAAAACTCGTCCTCTACCTAATTATGATCGGGCTTCTCGTATTAGCATTTTCAATTAGCGCGCCCGGCGACAAGTCGAAAAACTTAATTGAATGCTCGTTTGGGGTTGCAGGTAGGGTAAATGACCAACCGTGAAAAATCACGATTTTGGTTGATAATAAAACTCAATTTACCCCGTTACAAATCACTTTCGAAAAAGCAAAATATAATCATCAGTATGCTGTTAGTGATATCAAAAACATTTCCAATTTTTTTTACACTACAACATTGTGTTTATAAGTAGTTGTAATAGTCAGCTCAAATTCTTATATATATATATATATATATATTGTCACGATATTTGAATATCGCGGCAGTCTCGCATCAGGTCGGTGAGCAACAGGGGGCAGCACACGCTGCTCACCCGTCTCATCCTTTATATTATTGTTTGTTTACATGTAAGATTTTATTTTAATTACTGCATTAAAATTATATTATGTTTTTCTTAGGTCTAAATTGTGTTAAAATCAGAAAGATTTACTGATTCATTTGAGTATGTAATTGGATTTTTACAGTGCTGGGAAAATAATTATGCACTTTATTTATATGCTTATGATTATTTTGGTTGGTTGACGCATGTGCGTCAAAGCAACAGTTGGTATCAGTAAATTTATTTATTCTAACTAAATTTACGAGTTTTGTGAATAAATTAGTGATTGATTGGTCTTTAAATCAGATTAATATTTATTTATGAAAGAGACAATTGACCAGTTAATGTCGGGAACAGGCTAAATTACACGGGCCAAGTCATGCATTTTGTTGGTGGTACTGTTTAAAGTTAATCTGCGACAGATATATATCTCCACTGGTTGAAGTGAGATCTATGACAAAATGGCGCCGGCGAAGTGCCGGCATGAAATTCACGTGCTGCCGTGGTCAGACGTGGGATAGTCTCTGAAAGAGTAGCGTGTGTGCTCTTGTTGATAATAAATGTTATAAGTTTGACGCCATTTGGTATTTCGCTTATTCAAAACTTACCAAATTTGATTGTTAAAGACTGTCCTGTATATTTTTGGTTCTGCAAAAGTTATATTTCACTGAAATGACAATAATTGAGTTATAAAAAAATACAAAAACTAATTAAAACTATTAGTTACATATTATCAGTTAATATTCAAAATTCTTGAGCGCCGTTTAAATATTTGAATTTTGGGTTTAAATTTTCAGCGTAGTCATGATTTTACAAATATAAACTATTGCTGCCACGAGAAAAAAAAAATTTTGAAATCAAAAATCCGAATTTCATTCATTTTTGATATTTTCAAAATTCGTGAGCGACCTCTTAAAAATTTTTTATCGAGCTGATTTTTGGAGAGGCTTCTTAAAACATCGTAAACCAACAAATTTTCATGCGAGATCGAAAAAAAAAAATAGTCGGTTTTTTTGCGCCACCCTAATATATATATATATATATATATATATATATATATATATATATATATATATATATATATATATATATATATATATATATGTTACATAATGTGACAATGTATATACTCGTGAAAAATGAACCATACAAGCCATGTATGGCCGTACATGGTTTTGTATGACTGTATATGGCCATGCATGACTGTATTAAAAAAGTTGGTATGGCCATATATGCACCATACATGGCCATGCATAGCCATGTATGATTCATTTTTCACAGGATGAGCGTTCGAGGCGTGCATTTCCGTGAAAGATGAATCATACATGGACATATATGGCTCATACATAGAACATATATGGCCATACATGGAGCATGTATGGCCATATATGCTTCATATAGGCCATTTAGGCCATGTATGATTCATTTTTCACGGGTTAAAGTTCATAATTGATTGTCCGCACTGTAAATCTTATTGAACCACTCAACAAATTTTCTTTTTTGGTACTTTATTTTTTACATAATTACTAAACCGTAATTTTTACGGTTTTAAAAAGAAATAAATGGTTTTTAAAGAAAAGAATTTGCTGTGAGCAAGAGGTAATAATTATTTTACATTTTACTGTGTTCAATTTACATTTTCTAACTTTAGATGTTGCTGCTTAATTTACAACTAATTTTTTACTGGATAAAATTAAAAAATTACAGTATATATTTTAACTCATGTAATCATGAATATGACGGGCTTGTTTTTACATTTTATTCTGTAATTATTCCAGTTTTCTTTTTCCGTGCATACTGTATGGTATCGAAGATTTTTACACGTTGTAAAATTATATGCTTAGATAATTCAACCATTGCGGAAATTATGAGATTGGCGACAGTTGTCGCGGACGCTGAAATGTCAGTATGGCTGTCAGGCCCATACTGCGTTGCCGTATCCACAATGCTTCTGTCAGATAAACCTAGTCCAACGACATCTATATTGTTTTGACGGTCGTACGATAGTATACATTAATTGATACACCAAAAATTATAGCAGAAAAAACTAGTAGCATTGTGCCTTCGGCATTGTAGTATGGGTCCCAGGGCCATGCTGTTTCGCTGTACCTGCTATGCATACGTGTGAGCAATGCAATAGCTCTAGTACTATACAGTATAGTAACGCCATACTTCTGGGACTCGTTACTCTCTTGGAATGTTTCACATACTATTTAAGTATCTGTCTAGAGACCATACCAGCATGGTGTCGAACACCATGCATTTCTTACCGTGTATTAACCTATTATTTTGGTAAAGTTACAGTTATTATTTGATCAAAGTGTATTGCACAAAAATGTTTAGGTTTCCACTTATTAAATTGGTGTATTACCGTACGATTGACGGTGTGGCTCAATAAGTTATAGATTAAATTGAACGGAATATAGTATAGTGCCGGATATCTCAACTGGTAGAGCACTCGGCGCGATACCGACATGGTCTGGGTTCGATTCCCAGTTCGGGCTATCTATATTTTTCTCAATGTATCTATAAATTGTCTTATTGAGAATATTTGCATGTTTAGGTTTCCACTATATTAAATTGGTGATTATTATCACAATGTTATGATTATCACAATGTGATTATGATTACTATTATAAAATTCTCAGCGTGCAAAAATAATTCCGAATCTTAAAAAAAAATTTCCAAATTAAATTTTTTATTTTTTTTTTTTTACAGAGAAATTTTAACATTGAAAGATGGAGGTGAAGTTGCTTTAGACTGGGTAGATAACCTTTGTAATAATTTATCGCCAATTGTTATTATTTTACCTGGATTGACTGGCACTAGCCAAGCAGAATATATCAAATGTCTGGTAACAGGTGGACGTGAAATAGGAATTAGATGTGTTATTTTCAATAATCGTGGTCTTGGTGGCATTTCTCTTAAGGTATAATGTCAAACTTTGATTCAATCTTTCAGTTGATTTAACTGAAAAAAAAAAAAAATCTGAAAACCGCCTGACCCTGTGGGCCAGCCCCGAACTTCCCGCTGTTTACAAGCTCAGGGAGCTCGAAAACACTAATACTTGTAAATTTTTGAGCTCTTCGAGCTCAAAAATCTATTAGCTCAGTAAAACATACCTTTACTGAAAAAACATTATTTTTTGTCAGATTATATCTTTGGAACAAACAAACCGATTTGAATGTTCTTGGTGGCAATCGAAAGGTATTACTAAGACTTAAGACTGATTACATTTTGAGGCAAATCGGGCAAGCAGTTTATCAGTTATACGCAAAGATCTAAAAAAAAAAAAAATTTATTTCCATTTTTCGTATAACTTGTCAACTCCATGACCGATCGACTCCAAAATCTGATCAATTTTAAGTCTTGGTGAACCCTTTCAATTGCCACCAAGAGCATTAAAATCGGTTGATTCGTTCCAAAGATATCGTCTGACAAGAAAAGTTTACACACACGCACACATACGCGCGCGTGCATGGAAGTCCATCCAGAGATGGTCAGATTAGCCTTCTACGACCTCAAAGCGTCGACATCTGATGAAAACGTGATTTTCGAAAATCAGACTGAAACCAATAACTTCCTTTTTTTTTTGAAAATTCGCAATTTCCATAGCAAGAAGTTAAAAATAACAAAATGTAGTCATTATCATGAAAATTATCTTAATTCAAAGGACTGATTGGAATTATCATGCTAAAACCACTAAAGTGGTTTCGAAGCTTATTGTAAGTTCACTTGCTTAGTCTTGACTCATTCAGAGCAAAGCAGATTAATTTCTAAAGAATTCGATCGTCAATTCAAAAATCAAAAATTAGTTCATTTTAAAAATTTATTGACGAATAAGGTTGTTCTTTCTTTTATATTTGTATGTAATGGTCAAAAGTACTGTTTGTTACATTCTGGCTTCTCCATTTATGAGACAGAATAATTTCAAATGCCAAGGTTGACCTCGTTATGGTGTTGATAGACCCCAGTTGCGTCAGCTAGGTGGACGGATGGATGGAACGTCCACAGGAACCAACCCTTGCTGATGCCGGTCCAGAAGACTGGGATCTCCCTTGAATCCTTCTCTGAACAGGACGAGCTTTGAAGGCTCCGTTCCTCCGTAAGGGCAAGCGATTCCAGTTGTTGGATCAACCCACTAGAGTTCGACGGCTCAACAACATACGAGCTTGACGGCTTCCGAACTTCACTTAACGTGATACCCGGATTGGTAACTCGTTAACCGGATTTTGAATGACGAACGTCACCGGATCGAGGAGGACTTCCTTGGTAACAACCCGCAATTCAGATGGTCCGTGATGAGATCGCTCGAGGTCCTCGGCTATTATTCATAATACGCGGCGTAGCTGAGCCTTCTTACTTGACCTTCGGCTTCTCGGCATGAGTTTTGGATTTGGAGAGGAAGCGTTTGGGCTTCCGGTAGCAGTGCCCACACTTTGAATAAGGAGTGCGTATTTTTAATAAAATACGGATTTATATTTTGCCTTAAAGTCTAAGTAACAGGATCAAGCCAGCCGGTTTGTGTAGGGTTCTTAGATTTACTAGATCTTGTGATCGACTGACTTGATTCTGTCGCTCTTTGATTATATACATTCATCGAATGTTGACGTTGCATCTCAGGTTTCCCATGAGAGAATCGTCGTTGCCCGGGTCTCATGCATCGTTATCTGTTTAGACTATCCGTGAGCCACGGCGATTCTCTTATCACAAGAGATTTCCGTTACATTGTTAGCGGTGAAAAGAAATAATCTCACCAACAAAGTAATGATTTATTGATTTATTTATTTATGATTCTAAGAAGTATTGAACCATTTATGTGCCCACCGTGGTGAGTAAATAATTTGAGACTTCAAAAAAAAAACTTCTAAAATTTTTATTTAAATGTAATTAAAGCCAGAATGTATCATATTATTTGTTACGAAGGTCAAGTCATTATTATTTTATTTATTTTTGTTTAATTTCAATTTAACGTAAATAGTAAACCCAACAGCAAAGCCATTTATAGGATTTCATATACATAGCGTAGAAAATAAACACAAGAAATAGTATAAGTAGAGTAATTCATATGGTTACGCATGATCTACCAAGAACAATTTAGTGAAATTATTTACATTATTGATTCGGCAATGATCGAGATTATTGTCTAAGTTATACATTGTATTAAAGGCCTCCTGTAGGCGATGAATCGGAGCCATAATAGCAAACGGTACCCACTGTTGAAAGATGGAAGGGTAGGGCGTCTAATGGCAAGCACTTTGAATGAAACTAGGTGTAGTGGTCGCTGACAGTCTATTTTATCCTGAACTAGCCGCGAGCTGAATATCATACAAGCACATTCTGTGATCAATCAGAGAAAGAACCTGAAACCATCGGCATAGGCTTCCATGGTCCATTCCCGGGTCTGCATAAGCCCCATCAAGTTTCTAAGTCAGAGACTTCAGGAATTTGATTTCTATCTTATCAGTTTGAGAGCGATATACATCATAAACAGGAGACCAAACAATTGAAGCATATTCTAAACGTGAACGTACAAAAAACAAATAGACTTAATTGCTTTAGTGGAGAATAAGTTGCTAGCTGAGCGTGTCACAAACCTTAACATCTTCCAAGAAGAAGTGACCACCCAGTTAACGTGAAGCTGAAAGCAAAGCTTGCTATGAAAGACACACCCAAATCCGTATGAAGGTAAACTCTATTCAAGTGTATATCAGCAATGGTGTACTCATACAAAATAGGTAACTTATTTCTACAGAATGACATAATTTTACATTTATCAAACTTCAATATCATGTCAAAACCCGCACATAATTCTACAAAGTAATCAATAAATCTTTGAAGTCTTGTACAATCACGCACTATTTTTTCGGCTAAATATAGCTTAGTTACATCCGCAAAAATATCAAATCCGTTGAATTAATTGTTATATAACGACATTCTAATTAGCATATTGTCTAACTTGATATTTTTAAGTAGATGATTCTGTGCAATTTTAATAATATATAATACAAGTGCTAGATATGGAATTGATTTTTAGATGAAAAAAAAAATTTTTTAATTACTTTTTTTTGGCATAAATGGAGAATTTTCTAAAACGGAGCTAGACAATTTGCTAATTAGAAGATCGATAACAGTATTAATAAACAATTAAGGAAGATAATGAATAATAATAGACTTATGTTAAGACAATGTGAATTGTCTCCGTCGTCCTCAGCCTTGCAGTTTCCGTTTTTCTCCGTCTCGTTGCCGTATGAATTTGTACGTCATAGTGCCGTGGTCACATGACAAGTTTTCACGTCAACACATATCCGTAAGGGTGAAGTGGGGACAAAGTCCCGAGGCTAGTCCTAGACCCCTAATTATCGGTCAATCACGTCGATTCTGGATCAATTAGCATATAGGCGAATTTTCGATAAATTGTTCAGTATCAATTCCGGCAATTTACTTGCAAAAATTAATTACTAATCAGGCGATTGTTTTGCCATTATATTTTACTGTTTAGATGTAAATTATTATAAATAAAGTTGAGCAAAAAAATACTACTGTACGTTACCGGCGGTATACTCGTGTTATAAATAATCTAAGAGCCAAATAATAAATTCAGAGTGCTGTAACTACATTGTCAAAATAGATAACTATTGAACCTACAGCGCTTATACCAGGACGATTCTCATATTGTATTTTGCGGAAACGTTTATTGTTAGTACTTGAATCTTATTATAATTGGCAATAAACCTGTACTTTTATAATTAATTCCTTTTACTCTATCTATCACTGTTCATTCTATTCATATCCTATTTTACTGATAAGATTTTTAAATAGTTTAATAAAAGTATTATTAATCAAGCCATAATTGATAATTCAACCAACAATAAGAAAATAATCTATAAATTATCAGCCGTGAGGTAAGTTAGTGAGTTTTTACATACGTTGCCGTGTTTGAATAAGTGCGGGTCTTTGCTTTGCAAGAGTCCTAGCCCATTGCTCTGTCCCAGTAAAATAAAAATTTGTTAGAAGCCAGTCTAAGCCAGGGATTAACCCGCGAATTCTGGTGGCTGCTGGTGAAAATCGCGAAGACAAAAAGCGATTTGTCTCAATATATATATATATATATATATATATATATATATTACAACGGGTTTTTCACCTCCGGGGATCTACCGGAGTGAAGTCCGAATACACTTACGATTTTGGCAACCTTATTTAATATTAAAAGTTGGGCGCCAGGTGATGTTATAATCACCAATAAAGAATTATCAGAAATCGGCTCAGGGTGGTGGATCGGGGAAAGGTCAGGCACTTAAGATAACGAAAAAAAAATAATTGATCAGAATTAACAAAATAATTAATCTATATTGGACAAAAGAAATAATTAATCGGTATCACAAATATAATCGGTTACAACAAAATAATAAATGCCGTTGTCGGCTTGACTCAATATAAACAAAAAAAATAAATTGCTCGTAGAGGTCGTAATTGATCAAAACACAAAATCAGTTCGTATTTAAAAAAAACAGTCGGTTCACGAAATAATAACCAGTTATTTTATTGTCCGGAGACACACGTACACTGTAAGTATCACCGGAATACTTGACGAGTGACGTCAGAATATCGTATACGGCAAGACTCTACTACCGCAACGAAGGAGACACGGATAATCCGTAACTTTCAGAATTGCTCGATGAAATAAAATAAAATATAAAATAATATTTTATTTCGGTAACGCGTAAATTTCACTATCATATAATTATTGCGCGTAATTAATTATTATTTACACCAAAACGCGTTTCACTTGTTCATTAAACAAAATCAGTCGGTGGTACACTTTACTCAGTTCTCGTGCCGAGGCTTCGGCTTGTTCACTTGTTCACTCAGAATTTATTTGTCGCGACTCATCGTTCCTTGTTCAAACTTGGATTGATCTTAAAAGGCGTAAATCGAATTGTTCGTTTGTTCAGAGTCGAATTGTTCAAAAACCAAAAACGCAGCCGTTCAATACGAAGTCGATCCCGGATCTCTCTTTCAATCCATGCGGTGGATCGATTGCGCGGTCGAAGTCGAAATTTCTGATTCTAGATGTCACTAGGATTGGCTCATCGGGTAACTATTGATTATTTCAAATAAATTCAAACCACGAGTCGATGTCGAATTTTTCATCATGTTACAATATATATATATATATATATATATATATATATATATATATATATATATATATATATATATATAGTAGTGACTGGAATGAGGTTTATAGGATCTTAATCACTACGATAATTAATTTATCTGACTTCAATTGATCATATTAACTGTGTTATAAATAATTAGTTTTATTTGATTAAATATATAATACAGTATAATGCTAGACGCAATAGATATGTGTTGGCTAGTTACTGGGTATTTCTCTAATGTACGCGTGTGTTGTACTGTGTACTTGTGGGTACTGTTGCTACCGAATATCGTATCCGCGTGGGGCCAATATTCGGCGATCGATGACGATCGATGGTTGACGGACTTATCCAAAATTATGAATATCAATAATATAAGTAGTGACGTAGTCGCTACAATACTTTCCCTCTTAAAAAAAATGTGATGCTTATTTACAAATGAAAAATAATAAGAGATATTTACAATGCAAAAAAAAAATAATAAAATTTGAGCATGTGTGCTTCGTTGTGAGGAAAGTACTAGCTAGAGAGAATACAATAAATAATGAACAAAAAAAAAAATGAATTTAAACGAGAGTTTAAATTATATAAAAAAAATAATTTTATGCGTCGTCGGCCACAAAATTGACAGGTTTCAGTCTGTCAATGGAAATTGCAGTATTGGCGCGTTTGTAGTTCACGATAAAGTATTTATCATGTCGCGCGACTTCGTATGGACCCTCATATGGAGCTGAGAATGATGGTCCAATTCGTCCAACTCGCACGAGTACGTGGAAACAAGTGTTGAGGTCTCTGAAATAGAAAACAGAACGCTCTTCATGACGCGAGGTTTCGGCCGGTGCCAAGTTATTAAAATATGATTTTAAATCACGTAAAACGCTTTCCGCATTTGCGTGTTTATTTTACGGAACTAGTAATTCACCTGGTAAACGAATCGGTTCACCGTATACAAGCTCAGCTGGGGTAGCTTGTATGTCCTCTTTCCAGGCAGTTCGTAGACCAAGTAAGACAACTGGTAGCGCGTCATACCAAGTGTCGTTGTGACACAGCAGTGCAGCCTTGAGTTTTCGGTGTAGGCGTTCCACCAGTCCATTGGATTGAGGATGATACGGCGTCGTTAATAAATGTGTTATACCAAATAATTTGTTCAAAGGTTGGAACAACGATAATCTGAATTGTCCTCCTTGGTCGGCCGTTATTCTGGTTGGTACACCGTATTTTGAGATCCATTCTCTAAAAGAACCGAGTGCAACAGTATCTGCGTCTCCATTTTTAAGTGCGACGGCTTCTGGAAACCGGATAAATCTGTCGACGATCGTCAGGCACTTGTTGTAGCTGCGAGATACTGGTAGAGAGACTAAATCGATGTGGATATGCTCAAAACGTTGCGTCGGTAATTTACAACGTACGAGAGGAGATGACACGTGACGATGAATCTTGTTTCGTTGAAAATTTATGCAAGCTTTTGCACATTCTCGACAATCTTTTTGGATTGATGGTCAAATCTAGCGTTTGCTCACCAGTTTCTGAGATGCTCTGGTACCAGGGTGTGCCAAAGAGTGCAGCGCGTCGAAAACTTTCTTTCGAAGTTGACCAGGAGCGTATGAACGTGGTTTGCCTGATGAAACATCACAATAAACTGCGGCCGGATGGTCGTTGAAGACAATTCGTTGCCACTGTAGTGACGTTGCTGCGTTGTTAAGAAAATCTTGAAGTTCAGGATCGTTCTTCTAAGCGCTTACCAGCTCGTGCGTGGTAATCGGCATCAAAAAGGCTTCGACGTGTAACAGCGTGTCTGCCACGATATTCTCGTATCCAGAAATGTGTTTAAAATCACTTGTGAATTGGCCAATAAAATCTAGGCAACGAAATTGCCACGGTGATGCTCGTTCAGTACGTTGCTGAAAAGCAAAGAGGAACGGCTTATGATCGGTATAAATCGCAACTTCCTTACCTTCAAAAATATGACGGAAGTGTCTGACAGCTTCGTAGATCGCGTGAAGTTCACGATCGTACGTCGATAATTTCTGAATGGATGGCTGTAGTTTTCTGCTGAAGAAAACAAGTGGTTGCCATTCTCCGTCAACTAGTTGTTGCAGGACTGCACCAATGGCTGTGTTTGATGCGTCAGAGAAAATAACCCAAGTTGCGTCGTCATCCGGGTGCACGAGCATTGCAGCGTTGGCTAACGCCTACTTTGCGTTGTCGTAAGCCTGTCGAAGTTCTGGTGTCTCGACGATCAGCGTTGATCCTTTGACTTTTGGCCCTTCGAGCAGTTTATTCAGCGGTGCAAGGATTTCTGCAGCATTTCTGATAAATTCCCTGTAGAAATTTATGGTACCTAGAAAACCACGTAATACAGAAATAGTACTAGGAAATTTTAGATTAATAACTGCGTCTACCCTATCGGGCAACGGCTTGATACCTTTGTCACTGATGTGATGATCTAAAAATTTTACCTTATGCTGGCCCACCACCGATTTGGCTGCATTGATAACAAGTCCGTAGTCTTGTAAGCGCCGAAATAAAATTATTAAGTATCGAGGTGTTGCTCCTGGTTCTCTGAAGCTACTTGTACGTCGTCGATATATGGGAAGACAAACAGTAGGTCTCGTGTGGCTTCATCGATGAAACTTTGGAAAGTTCGCGCGGCATTTCGAAGTCCAAACGTCATGTATGGGAATTCGAACAGGCCAAAAGATGTGATGATGGCTGTCTTCTTCGGCGACTGGAATTTGGTTGAAGGCTCTAACCAAATCTAGCACTGAAAATATCTTTTTACCGTGCAGCATTGCGGTAAAATCGTCAAGTCGTCGGATCGGGTAATTATTGTGTATCGTATGCGCATTGAGTGGTCGATAGTTGCCACATGGTCGCCAATCTCCAGATTTTTTGGGTACAAGATGAAGTGGATATGCCCAAGGACTGGTTGATGGACGTGCAATACCCAGTTGAACCATCTTGCGGAATTCTTCTTGCGCGATTTTCAATTTATTAAGCGCAAGACGTCGCGCTTTGCACGAAACTGGAGGCCCCAATATCGTTTTGATATGATGCACTGTCGAATGCTTCTTGGCTGAAGTTATTCCTTTAGGTCGAGTTATGGCCAGGTAGTTTAATAACAGTTTATGGTAAACTGTATCACCTTCGATCAATTTGATGCACTTTGCACCCACGCGTATTAAATCCACGCGTGTTTGGAGACCGGTTGATCCGTCACGTAAATGTTTAAGTTTCAGGTCGATTAACAAGTTAAAATGGCTCACGAAATCGGCACCAATGATTGGTTTCGTGACGTCAGCGATAATAAATCTCCGAGAGAATTCCCGACGTAAGCCAAGGTTTAACGACAGTGTGATGCAACCGTATGTTTCGATCAACGAGCCGTTTGCTGCGTGAGGTTGGTATCCTACTGGTGTAAGTTTGCATTTCATCCGCCTGTATGGATACACAGAAAAATCTGAACCAGAATCCACGAGGTATTGAGAATTCGTGGTTAGATCGACGACGAAAAGGTGGTTCAAAGATGCGAGAGATTCGCTTTCCGCCGCTAGTGACTCTCGTTCATGTTTCCCAAAAACTTTCAGCCTGGCGGACATTTGTACGCGGTTTTACCAAACTTGGAGTGATAATAACAGATACCTGTTTTATCGAGCTTGCGTGGCTTCGATTTGCTTCGGGGGCGATTATTTTGTCCTCGAGCTGGAGATCTGCCGCGGTTTTGGTTGAACGCTGTAGTGAGGGCTGCCACTTGTCGAGATAGCTCGCTCACTTGTCTATGCAGCGCCATCGTCTCCTGCGAAGATGATAGCTCTGTGACGCTAGCAACGCAAAGTCAAGAAATTGCATTTAGAAAATGCCAAAATTAGGTGCTCATTAGGTTTAGAATTTATAAATTAGGTGCTCTTTAATTTGCACCGCAATCGATCCCATTATGTTGCGTTACTAGCGTAACGTTATGCTAGCAACGCAATGAAAATAAACAGCGAATAAAAAATAAAACAGCTGAATAATTAGGTGCTAATTAAGTGCTGAATGGTGAAGATAGTTCAATTTTGGACAAATATAAATTAAAGTCACTTTTTGCAAAAACAAGCTTACAAAATCAGGTATCGTTAATAATAATTTCAGCACAAAATCGAGATCAAACAAGCATTGGTAATTAGGTACTAATTAGGTGCTTCAAACAAAATTTACCTCTATAAATGAGAAAGCAAATAAACTAAAAATTCGAATACCTGATATTAAAAGCAGTAGCATACGCCTCTTAGATTATAAGTGGAATATCTGTACGTATAATGAATAGATCTATGGTTAAGTGCTGATTAGGTGCTTGCAAAAAAAAAAGTAAATATCATGTAAAAGTCCATCCTATAAATTTCATAAGGAAAGAAGGATCAATGAATATTCCTGGCGCTCGAAAAGAACTTTCTCCACCACTATTAAGCTAAAACAATAAGGTGCTGATTAGGTGATTGCCGATAAAGCACAGCCACAGTAAGAAAATCTATCCTATGAGTCTCTTAGGAGCGTAAAGGTTAATGGATGATCCTTATAATTTGTGGAGGTTTTTTCTGCCTCTGCTCGGCTGTAGGAATAAGGTACTTATTAAGTGCTTACAAGTGGTTAACAGGGACTTTCAGAAAATGCATCTTATGATTCTTATAGGAGTGTAAAGGTCAATAGATGATCTATATACTCTGTAAAGGCTTTTTCTGTCCCTAATGAAATGTAAGAATAAGGTGCAAATTAGGTGCTTGCCGAAAAGCACAGCCACAGTAAGAAAATCTACTCTATGAGTCTCTTAGGAACGTAAAAGTGAATGAATGATCCTTATAATTTGTACGTGTTTTTTTCTGACTGTTAGACTATAGGAATAAGGTGCTAATTATGTGCTTGCGAATGGACCACAGAGACTGTAAAAATATCTATCTTATGGGTCCCAAAGGAGTGTGAGGGTCAATGGAGGATCCTAATAATTTGTGAGGATCTTCTCTGCCTCTGTTAGACTGTAGGAATAAGGTGCTTATTAAGTGCTTGCGAATAAACTACAGACACCAGATGAATATTTATAACAAAAGTTTGGAAAATCCAAAAGTGCACGCCTCAAAACGCTTATTTAATTTGAAAGTCAAAATAACTTGTATTCCTTAATTATAGAGTAAATCAAAAAAAAAAAAAATTTGCTACTATCACGCTACTGTTTATGTCAACTTTTGACGTCAAAAAAATAAAAAGAAAGTAAAAAAGAGTTGTGCCGAAAAAAGCCGCCTGGATGCAGCAGCGGTAAAAGGCCCATAACAGAATATATCTATATATATGAGGTTTGCAAAAGTTCCCGTCAGAGGTAGCACCAGTGAAAAAAAAATAAAATTTATAAAAAAATACAGAGTTGTATCCCAGTGAACAGATGACCTTATTTTGACGTCATACGTAGGTCATAGAAATGTCACGGCATCTTATGCTAATTTGATGTCAATCTGACGTTCTACATGTCTTTAATATGATGTAAAAACTTGACATCATATTAATGTACCCATGACTCTTGTATGACGTCACAGTTATGACTTATGTATTACGTACGCGTGACATAAAATATACATCACATCGTCACGTAGTAATGAAGTCATTATCGTATATCATAATGAGGTGATTTCTAAATCATACATTTATGTCAGTAGCAAAGTCACGGTTATACGTAATATGGATGTCACTTAAATCATATCTTGACATCAGTGACAAGTCAGTATTTCACGCAATGCTGATGTAATTTCCGAGTCATAGTTTTTTATCATCTATTTATTAAAATAAAACAATGATAGAATGAATATTAAAAAATGTGTAAATATGTGAAAATATCAACTAAATGTCGAACATTTTTGGGGCCATTGTAATTGCAATTTTTCAATCGATTAAATTTCATACAATTTTGTGGAATTATTTCATGTTTCGCGAAATTTTATACAAGATTTTTTAAATTTCACAATTTAAACATCAGAACAGAAAATTAAAAAATTTGAAGAAACATAATAAAATTTTACATAATTTTTTATAGTTATCATCGAGGCCGGCAAATATTGTTTTTATAAAATTTCATGTAAGTTCATGGAGTTTTTATTGAATTTTGTAAAATTCCATCACGAAAACTCATGAACTCTCCTTTACCGGAATTTCGCTCTAAATACATCAATAAAGCATAAGACTTGAATTCTCGTGATGTGACTAGTCAGCAACGTTCAGGACTATCAGCCAAGAGGAGCCGTGATCGAACCCAGCAGACACTTAGGATTTTTTCATCATTTACTGCTATCAAATCTTGTTTCTGAATTCGAAATGCGTTTGCGTGGTAATAATCAAATCAAAAAATTCGGTATTTAATTTTTTTTTTTTTCTTTTTTTTCAAAAATATTTTTTCCGGATTGATGATTTTGACATCACCCATATGTCATACTGACGTCATGTAATATCACACAGACATCACATTTACGTCATGTACATGTCATTAGCTTACATCATAATCTTATACGTAAAAAAGTGTGAAATAATGAGTCACACCTGACTCATTCATTACTTACCCGACTAGAAATTGTCCCAATACATATATTGGGTCCCAATTGGGAATCGCTGTGGCATGCCCAGTAGGTCTATCCCAGTCGGAACCCGATCGAAAACTTTTTGGGATATCCCAATGCAAAAATAACTAACTTTTATTGGTTTTGCCACACCGGGATCCAATCGGGAACTTGTTGGGGTAGCCCAACGCAAAAATTATTATTATTTTAATAACTTTTATGATTCATATACAATCTGAAATGCTCAGAATTTGGTATTGAAAAATTTTTTTTTCGAAAATTTACTAATAAAACAAATTTGTTTTTTACGCTTGTACACAATATTTATGTTAAAATTACTGTTTTATTTATCCAAATTGTCTATAAGCAATTTCATTTTATTTAATTTTTAAATCAAATTATTTTTAACGTCTTCTGAACTGGATATTCTGTTTCGTGTCCCTCCCTCCTTTCTTTTCTATTTTTTCTAGTATAATTTTGATTGACTACAATTTTGATTAAATTAATTTTTTCTTAATTTACTTGAAGTACCCTGAGGTTTTAATTTGGTAATCCATTTGGCCATAAAATTTTTTAATTCTTTTTAATTAATAATTTGTTTATCGGCTAAAAATTAAACAAAGTACAAAATAATAATATATTTATACAAAGAGTACGTCGATTGATGCATCACGGATTTTTAATTTCTTCAAGTTATTCTTTGGTATTATGATGAATATACTATTTACACTCACGCGCTTGCATATTTGGGTCAGCGCAGTGGATAGCGTCAAAGATTTTGGATCTGAAGGATGCAGGTTCGAGCCCAACAGTCATCGGGATTTCTTCATCAATCAAAATCATGTATAATGCCTCTAAATAACGCTTCTAATACAATAGATTACATTTTGGATCTAATTAAAATTATTTTATTTATTTTTCGAAATTTAATATTTTTTTTAATAGGGATCGTACGTTTGGGAATACGTAGGTCTCACCCGATTGGGAACCTATAGGGATTGCCCGATCGGGACCCAAGTACGTTTCTGCGATACATCCCAATGTAGGGTCTCCATTGGGCAACCCAATTTGTTCCCAAGTGGGTGCACCTAAAAATTTCTAGTCGGGTATATCTTACGTAAATAATGACATAGCGTAACGTCACTCTAAGGTCAAATTTACGTCAATGTGTTTACTGGGATATCAGTTTTTTATAAATAATAATTAAACGACAGTGAATTGAATGCTCATATTAATTGAGAAAGTCCGAAGTGTGTTACTTTAGATAATAAAAAAAAAATTATTCCGGTACGATAATTTTTCCGACCGATTTCTCTGCCACATACACCAATCCATGAACACGGACACATGGACGTCCAAAAAAGAGCATATTTAATGTTATTACTTACTATGTTAAACAAAATAATTGTTATTGAATTATATTTTATGTGTCTGACAAATTATTTGACTTGGTATTAGTACACTCATATTAACCTGTAAGTGCAATATGAATAAGAAAAAATTGATTTCAGTTTCGAGAAAACTGCTTTTTTTAAAATGTCGAGAGTAGAGCACAACCTCAACGCTTCACTTATGAGGCGTGCAATTATGATTTTTTTGTAGAAAATTTTTGATATTTAAAGTCTCATAACTTTTGAATCGTTGAAAATGCATCTATGGCAATCAGAGCAATTTTACAGAAGACTTCATGCCCTAAAAATCAAGCCCAAAAATGAGTCAATTGCTCAAAAACTGCCTGAGTTCGGAATTTAGAAAAAAAAGTGTAACATTGTTCCTATGCTTTTTAAATGGAAAAAAAAAAATTTTAGGAAATTTTTTTTATCGTCTACAATAGAATTTTCATACAGACTAAGAAAAAAAAATGTTCGAAAAATAAAAAGCACCCTAGGGTGACCTGTATTGTGGTAGAGATGCTTATAGTAGATATTGTTATGGTTGAATTCGGTTACGCGACCGGAGATCCGAAGATATATAAATGTGAAAAATTACGTTTTTTTCACTCATTTTGTGTGCATGAAACATAAAAAATATGCTCACACACAAATTTTTTACATTTATATGTGTGTGAGTATATTTTATCGGCGGATCAATCGTCGCAAGGATTAATTGTCGCAGATCTATTGTCCTCGGATCATCGGACGCGTCACCGTTGAATTTATTTCTGAGAAGGTTGTAATCTGGTAGAGTTTATAACAGGGGTAAGCTTCTACTCTGGTCGTCCTTTTTGTCAAGGGCGCCACTGGAAGTAATAACGGCCTCCCAGAGCCGGATCTTAGATCATCAGAGTTGGTGTAATTTATTTAATTGTAAGAGAAGGATGAGGAAGGATAATTTATAAATAATTTAATTATTAATTTGACAATTTTAATTTTTATTTATTCAATAAACCTTTTTAACCTTATGACTTTTATAAACCTTATTACCTAACGTCAACTACCTTTGGCTATATCACACACACACTCACACTGAGTCTCCTGGACTATTTTACACACACTTTTATTTTAACCTAAACTCCACGCGGTCAACCAGACCCTCTACGTGGCTAAAACCTTATATTACTTTCGCGCGGTCCCCTGGACCCACTACATGATTTCAACACTACTTAATTATTACCAAATTCCATAATTGTATAATTTTCACTCACTCACACTTTTACCAATATAAAATTTCATCATACCTATTTTTTTATAAATTAATTTCCATCTAATTATTTGCCATTTTAAATCATTAATAAATTTACAACAACTAATTTCTTATAACGTTAACCTTCCTCCATCAGCAATAAAATTGATTACTTAAAATTTAGTTTAAAGATATTTTTATTATTAATTAATTAATTTACAATTAATTTCCTCACTATCACTTTTATTAATTTCCAGTTTAATGATTATCTGTAACCAAAATAAATATCCGTCAGAAATTTCAATACCACATTTACCCGTTTCTCACTCGATTCTTCCAAGTACGCGAAACTTAATTATCAATCTTCACGTTTTACTTCTCGACACATTTAACGTTATAAATTATTAATTGATTTTATTTAATTTATGAATTAATGACTAGTTAATAATGACTAAATCGCAATTGATTTCCCGGCGAATGTATAACAGGGTGTATCTCAACCTTGCCAAGTTCGGCCCCTTTATTAATTGCTCTTAATAAGGACGCCACTGGAAGCTAAGTCTCGGCCTTCCAGAACCGGAGATGTTGTAATAGAATTCAGGGTCGTTGAAATATTATAAGAGTAAGGAGATTGAGGGATTAAATTAATTTTTTTCACAGTTTAGATCAATATAAATTCAAATTTTATTTACCGAATCACAATTTCGCCCACCGGGCTTCTAGATTCCTTATAATTATTTTTAACAAGTTTGTCCACCGGACTTTTATAACAATTTTGGCCACCAGCCTGATCCCCTGGATCTTTTATTATTTAGGACGAACGAATCCCCTGGACTTTTATAACGAATTGGCCACCGGCCTGATCCCCTGGATCTTTTAATTAAAACAACCGAGTCCCCTAGACTTTTATTATAATTGGCCACCGGCCTGATCCCCTGGATCTTAATTAAAATAAAGTGGCAACTTGCCAGATCCCCTGGATCTATTATTTTAAAACATTTCCACAGGAAATTTAAATTTTCTCTCTCTCTCACACACACACACGTTTTATTCTCGATTAATTCCACGCACAACTTTATTTAATCTTAAATTTATTTATTTGCCCACTGGACTAAATTTCTATCCGTAATTTTTAATTTATAACTTTACTGACTCTACAATTTTATTTTTTTTACATTTTAATAACGACAATTTCATCAACGCGACAATTTTATATACCTTCAGTTTTTCCAACATCAGTTTTTGAGTAAAGAATTTTGTGACGCTGAAAAACTGACGCCAACGACTGACGCTATTTCTCTTTAATTTATTTACAACTAGTCTTCACGTTAATAACTAAATTTCACATCAAGAACTGACTTTCATCAATAATAATTTTAATTAATTATAGTTTTATCGTTAACACTATTTTCACAGCACTTTTATTTTTAGTCTAGTAAATTTTATATGTTAAATTTTATCTTATTAACTAAAACTAATTTCATTTGTAATTTATAATTTCTTAATATTAATTTATAATTTCTGGCTTCCTGCCGAGAAATGTTGTGTCTTTTAATTTATTAATTAATATTTTCCTAATATTAATTTATAATTTCTGGCTTCCTGCCGAGAAATGTTGTTTCTTTAATTTTCTATTTAATAATTAATAAAATTCTGGCTTCTGCCGAGAATTTCGTCAGACGGACCGCATGTAAATTTACACAATTTCTGGCCTGCCTGCCGAGAAATTCTTTATGTCTAATCGACACGGAAATGGCGACTGCTCACGAATTACAATTTTATTTAATTATTAATTAATAAACTGTGGCTACCTGCCGACAAATTTATTTACCTTTACTTAGTCCAAGATTCGTGGCGTCCTTTTCTCCTCCTCAGTCCAGATGCCGATTTCCTTGTCTCCTGATGTTTTCTTTGTGCTCCTCTACTTTTTAAAATTTTTTTCTCCTTCTTATCTGTGAAGGATTTAATACAAATTAGTTTACAAAATTTTTATTGTATCGGCTTCCCTGCCGGATACATAATTGATTAATATAAAGCAAGCTTCTAGAAGGTTCCACAATCAATTTCCCTCTGTATTTTATAATTACCTGACAATTTCCTGTGGAGGCACGTCCAGTTTGGTCCGTCCAACTGTGTAGCTTCTGGTGTTGTTCACTCACTAATAACAATGTCCATTCGCGACCCTTCGGCAATTATCGTAAAATTGGCCACTCCTCGAAAATTTCTAATTGAGTCTGGAGGACGAGCCCCCAAAATTGGCGCTTCCGGTGACAATCGATAGACTAGATCACGGGGTTTATCACTTTCGGATCATTAACCAACCACGGGGGAATTTATTCAAATTAAAATTTCATTAAAATGTAAAATTAAGAATTTCGAAGTTTATTAAATTTTACCCCGTTACAAATGCTTTACACAACCTGCCTGGAAATTTCTACGATGCAGTAAATCTGGCAACGGCCTGGAATCGTGAACGACGCCCTGGATCCGGTTAGACAACGTCTGGCTTGAATTAATTTTAACAAAATTTATACTCATTAATTCATTACGGGCCTAGACGCGGAGTACCCCGACAAACGAATACATATTTTTAAATTAAATTAAGTTCCGGCTTGGGCCTAGAACTAAAATTTAATTAATACCTGCTTTAATTCCTGATGCTTTACTCCTAGTGTTTTCTCCGTCTCGTGTTGTTGGTTCCTGGTCTCGCCTTGTCCAGTTCCTTCCGTGTGCGTATTGATGGTTACCCAGCCCTGCCAGTTCTGTGTGTCTACGTCTTGATGGTTAACCAGCCCTGCCGGTTCTGTGTTTTTCTGTTGCTGTCTTTCGTTTTGAATAATTTTACTCGATAGTCTTCGGTTGTTATCGAAAAACTTCCCCTCTACTTTTTTCTTGGGCCTAGTATTCGAGTATTATCAATAAGCGCGTCCGGCGACAAGTCGAAAATTCAATGCTTATTTGGGGTTCCGGGTAGGGTAAATGACCATCAGTGAAAAATCACGATTTTGGTCGATGAAATAAACCATTTTACCCTGTTACAAGTTGTAATGTGAGTTCTTAAGTGTTAGAATTGTTGATAGGTTGAGATTTTCGCGGGTAGTGTTTTAAATTGGTATAGTTGTTATGTGACACAGTTACTTGTGGTAGGCCTGGTTATGGTTCAGTTGTCGTAAGGTCGAGATTTTTCTGGTAGTCCTATTAATGTGCCATATTCCAAACTTGGAATCAATTATGACACGAGTACTCCTCTGTCATTTGGCAGAGTGATAAGTAACGTTTTTGGTAGTAATAGTTTGATAGAGGTAAAGAAGGTCCATGCAGAAGGTTAACATTATCTATAATGTTAACATAGGGTGAATTTTCATCTGGTGTCTGTAGTTTATTTGCAAGCACCTAATGAGTACCTTATCCCTACAGTCTAACAGAGGTAGAGAAGATCCTCACAAATTATTAGAATCCTCCATTGACCTCTACGCTCCTATGAGACTCATAGAATATATTTTTTTTGTAGCTGTGCTTTATTTGCAAGCACTTAATTAGCACCATATTCTTACATTCCGCTAAGGGCAGAAAAAGCGTTCACAGAGTATATAGATCATCTATTAACCTCTACACTCCTATTAGAATCATAAGATGAATTTTCTGAAAGTCCCTGTGAACCACCGGCAAGCACCTAATTAGCACCTTATTCTCACATCTCATTAGGAGCAGAAAAGGCTGGTGCAGAGTATATGGATTTTCTACTGACCTTTACACTCCTATAAGGATCATTAGAAGGATTTTCTTACTGTCTCTGTAGTCCACCTGCAAGCACTCAATTAGCACTTTATTCGTAAGGTTTAATAGAAGAAAAGAAGGTTCATGCAGGAGGTTAAGATTATCTAATGATTTTCTCGCTCTTAATCAGACCCATAGGATGATTATTTATCTGGTGTCTGTATTTTATTCGCAAGCACTTGATAAGCACCTTATTCCTACAGTCTAACAGAGGCAGAGAAGATCCTCACAAATTATTAGGATCTTCCATTGACCCTCACACTCTTTTGGGACCCATAAGATAGATATTTTTACAGTCTTTGTGGTCCATTCGCAAGCACTTAATTAGCACCTTATTCCTACAGTCTAACAGAGTCAGAAAAAACCCTTACAAATTATAAGGATCATTCATTAACTTTTAAGCTCCTAAGAGACTCATAGGGTAGATTATCTTACTGTGGCTGTGCTTTATCGGCAAGCACCTAATTAGCACCTTATTCTTTTAGCTTAATAGTAGTGGAGAAAGTTCTTTTCGAGCGCCAGAAATATTCATTGATACTTTCTTCCTTATGAAATTTATAGGATGGACTTTTACATGATATTTACTTTTTTTTGCAAGCACCTAATCAGCACTTAACCATAGATCTATTCATTATACGTACAGATAGTTCACTTATAATCTAAGAAACGTATGCTACTGCTTTTAATTCCAGGTTCTCGAATTTGTAGTTTATTTGCTTTCTAATTTATAGAGGTAAATTTTTTTTGAAGCACCTTATTAGTACCTAATTACCAATGCTTGTTTGATCTCGATTTTGTGCTGAAATTATTATTAACGATACCTGATTTCGTAAGCTTGGTTTTGCAAATAGTGACTTTAATTTATATTTGTCCAAAATTGAACTATCTTCACCATTCAGCACTTAATTAGCACCTAATTATCCAGCTGTTTTATTTTTTATTCGCTGTTTATTTTCATTGCGTTGCGAGCATAACGTTACGCTAGCATCGCAACATAAAGGGATCGATTGCGGTGCAAAGTAAAGAGCACCTTATTTATAAATTCTACACCTAATTAGCATCTAAAAAGCACCTAATTTTGGCATTTTCTAAATGCATTTTCAAGACTTTGCTTTGCTAGCGTCACAGAGCTGAAGATGATGATGAAGCTACAGCAGCGGTATGAGTTACTGGGAACATCTCATGTAACTTGTCAGCTGTTTTGGCTAACTCGTCGATGGTAGGCGTGGTCGGAGAAATGGCTAGAAGCTCTTGTGTCTTCTTGGGCAAGTTTGCGAGCCATCTTGCTTTCAGAACAGCATCATCAATGGTCGGTGCGAGCTATTTAAGATGGCGGAGGAACTGTGATGGTGATCAGTCACCGATCGCTTCGCCATCTAGAAGCTGACGCAGTTTGGCTTCTTTAGACTTTGAATAACAAGCGATGAGTGTGGCTTTTAATTTGTTATATGGCGTCGTCGTTGGTGGGTTGATGATGAGGGTCTCAATCTCACACGCGTACTTGGTGTCAATGAGAGAAACCGCGTGGTTGAATTTCTCTTTCTCAGTTGTTACGCCGTGGATCGCAAACTGAGATTCCAGCTGCCCGAACCATAAACTCACTCGCTTTGGGTTAAAGCTAGGTGCCTTGAGCGAGTTGACAATCGATGGCTTAGCGTCCAAAAAGATCTCTTTCTTGTCATCTGAATTCGACATCGTAAATGTATGCGGAACCCTAACACAATAAGACTAACACGAAATTTAATACCACTACAAGCGGATTAGTGTCCGTCAAAGCTGACTCACCGTTTAGGAATGTTCGAGACGCTTCGAGTCGCACGAAAATTATCACTGGGCGAAAATTAACGCGAACGATAATTTAATTCACTGTATTTTGCACAGGAATTCACTGATCACTTTTATCACACTTTAATTTGCACCCCGATAGCGTCCCTTAAATTATAAACCAGTGCGGCATATGTCCAAAATGCCCCGCAATGCACCAGCCGTGATAAAAGGCTTGCACCACACTTGATTCACACACTTCACTGTTGTAAAAAACTCGCGGAATTAATATGTTGCGATCAGCAATCAGCGGAGACGCGATGTTTCACACTCAACGTGCTATTTGCCACGTGGAATGTGGGCACGAAATGGCGTCCTCTTGAGAATCACGTGGGGCAATCACCAATGTAGTGACTGGAATGAGGATTATAGGATCTAAATCACTACGATGATTAATTTATCTGACTCCAATGGATTATATTAACTGAGCAATAAATAATTAGTTTTATTTGATTAAATATATAATACAATATAATGCTAGACGCAATAGATATGTGTTGGCTAGTTGCCGGGTATTTCTCTAATGTACGCGTGTGTTATACTGTGTACTTGTGTGTACTGTTGCTACCGAATATCGTATCCGCGTGGGGGCAATATTCGACGATCGATGACGATCGATGGTTGACGGACTTATCCGAAATTATGAATATCAATAATATAAGTAGTGACGTAGTCGCTACATATATATATACATATATATATATATATATATATATATATATATATATATATATATGGGGCATTCCACGCCAAATCGGACGGTTTGAAAAATTTAATTTTAGATTTCCTTAATTTTTTTTAATTTTTTTGAACCCATAAAAAAACTATTTTTCCGAGATGTTGAAATTCTTTTGATCACCGGTTTAAAAGATATCGAATTTTTAAAAAAACCACTCTTTTTATAATTTTTTACTGATAATTTCTTAGGGAATGTATCAAAACAAAATACTCACTGAATAAAAAACTATCATTTTGCCATGTACTTTTCGAAAAAAAATACAAAAAAATTATTTCAAGTGTTTTAATACGTGTTTTTTTATTTTTAAGATTTAAATTGCATTTTTTAAAGTGAGTGCATATTTTGATTTTCTTTAAAATTTTTCACAGTAAACTACTACTCAAACCACAACTTTTGAGATCGGTCTGGTCGTGGGTTCTCAATGGCTACTATTTTTTTTTTTATTTTTGAAAATTAAAAAAAAATTTTTTTTTCTCTATTTTATCAAATTTTATCACTAGTTTCTCTCTTTTAACGTATTTTGGAAAACTTCATGTATATTTTTTATTATAACAAGCATAGGATATTGTTAATAATTAAAAAAGACTAAAGATTATTTTTCAATGCAACTTCCTGCACCGATAGAAGGATTTATTTCTGAGTACTGAATGAATTTAGTAACGAAATTTTTAGTCACATATTTGGGAGAAAAAAAAATTTTGTGCCCATTAACATAATCTATTATAATTGAATAAATCTTTTTTCATCTCAATTAAATCTTATTATGGTAAAATAAATATTTGTTTTCACCAAAAAATTATTTGGTAATTGGTACTAAATATTTATTTGGTGAGTTTTGTCGGTAGATGGCTTGTTCAGGATGAAAAACGCATGCAATAAATATTTTCTTTACTTGGATAAATAACAGTATACAAAAAAAAACATTAATTTCAAATTAAAAAATATTCTCATAAATATCTCTTGTATTCTTTTTTAATTAATAACAATTTCCTATGCTTGTTATGATAAAAAATATACACGAAGTTTTTTAAAATACGTTGAAAATGAGAAACCAGTGATAAAATTTGATAAAATAGAGAAAAAAATTTTTTTTAATTTTCAAAAATCGAAAAAAAATAGTAGCCATTGAGAACCCACGACCAGACCGACCTCAAAAGTTGTGGTTTGAGTAGTAGTTTACTGTGAAAAATTTTAAAGAAAATCAAAATATGCACTCACTTTAAAAAATGCAATTTAAATCTTAAAAATAAAAAAACACGTATTAAAACACTTGAAATAATTTTTTTGTATTTTTTTTCGAAAAGTACATGGCAAAATGATAGTTTTTTATTCAGTGAGTATTTTGTTTTGATACATTCCTTAAGAAATTATCAGTAAAAAATTATAAAAAGAGTGGTTTTTTTAAAAATTCGATATCTTTTAAACCGGTGATCAAAAGAATTTCAACATCTCGGAAAAATAGTTTTTTTGTGGGTTCAAAAAAAAAAATTGAGGAAATCTAAAATTAAAATTTTTCAAACAGTCCGATTTGGCGTGGAACGCCCCATATATAAACATGCACATGTCCCTACGTATTATTATATTTCGGTGAGTGTGCTTTGAATTATCCAAATTAATTTTTATATAAATGTGTAAAATGAGCGAATAAACTAATTGGATCTGGTTTAGGCGTGAGGAATTAAACAATTAAAAATACACAGTTTTTAAGACTAAATAAATTAGATATTTATTAACACTTATTTACACTTTAAAATTGTAAGAAACTTAACAATTATAGCGAATGCGACTAAGAGATACGCGATAGCGAATGCAAACTAATGAAAAGATTCACGTATAAAATTCGACATGTGGTCGATAGCGGTTATATTCACGGAAATTAATTTATAATTAATTACACGCGAGTAACAATCAGATTTATTCCCAATAAATAGCAGCCTTATTTTACTGACTAAATATTGAGGATAATTTAGCGTAGCGGATCAAGAATTATATCACACAAGAAATAATTACAGAAGCGGTTTCAAAGCACGAGGTTGCAAGTGGCAAAGCACGTTGTAGATAGAATAGATGAAAATGTCGTTGAGTCGTCGTCGGCTCTTGGTGTTGACGTGGCAGCCTTGCTGCATAAGAGGAATTTTCCCATTGGCTTAAAAGCGCGCCAACAGGAAGTAGTTGATAGCGGATTTTCTTATTGGTTGGCCAATATAAGACGAATTATCTGATTGGCCGGCTGGTAGCGGGTTCCCATAGCGTCTTGACACGGTCCTGAGGGAGTTTTTAGTATGTGTCGGGTCCAAATAGCGAGTGACCCGGCACTCTACGCTCTCTGTACAATCGCGAGTTCGGCAGCTCCCGGACTTAGCGGAAATGCACGAAGCTTATTTGAATTAATTTAAGCTCGTGACTGAACATTCTCCCCAGCGCTGGCGACGGTGTCGACTGGATTGTCATCTGGAGAGTGAACTGGTAGTACACACAGTTTAGCGATTGGTCGAACAAGTTCCGTAGTAGCGGTTTTCAGAGTTACTACTCGAGTCAGGCCATCCCTGCCTGGATGTAATGCGAGTACTCGTGCAAGCGGCCATTTCGATGGTGGGAATCTCTCATCAGTCAGCAGGACTAATGAACCCACCTTGATGTTATTCTGTGGATGATGCCACTTAGAAATAGATTGATGACGTTGTAGGTACTCTGATGACCATCTATTCCAAAATTGTTGGAACATTTGTTGTAATTGTTGCCAGCGTGACAACGTAGCGGTATTGTTCTCCAGTAGCGAAGGCCCAGGCACAGCGATTAGCGGTTCACCAATGAGAAAATGTCCGGGAGTCAGAGCGGTTAAATCTGCAGGATCTTCGGATAGCGGAGCGATCGGTCTTGAATTTAACACAGCTTCAATCTGTGTTAAAACTGTAGCGAGTTGGTCGTAAGTCAATAGCGATTCACCAATAGTTCGTATAAGATGGAACTTGATTGACTTTACGGCTGCTTCCCACTTGCCACCAAAGTGGGGAGCGCTTGGCGGGTTGAACTTCCAGTCTGTACCATCTGTAGCAAGTAAATACTGAAGTTCCTTTAGCTGTCTCGATCCTGCTGCAAATTCTTTCTTTAGCGTGGCGTCTGCTCCTACAAAATTTGTACCACAGTCCGAGTATAGGGTATTGCAGGCGCCTCTCCGACTAGTAAATCTTCTGAATGCTGCGACGAAAGCGTCCGTAGAGTAATCGGTGACAATTTCTATATGCATAGCGGACGTAGCGAGACATACAAACACAGCGATCCATCCTTTATAAGTTTTCGCACCTCGACCTTGAAATGTCTTCAGTGTTACTGGCCCAGCGTAGTCTATTCCAGTGTGTAAGAATGCTTTTGATGGTCTTACACGAGCGGATGGCAATTGTCCCATTAATTGTTGTGCACGAACACCTCTATGTCTCGTGCACACGACGCAGCGAAGAATGTGTGATCTGACTGGAACTCGACCACCTTCTATCCAGACAGATCTCCGTAGATCAGCGAGAGTCAATTGAGTTCCCCCGTGGAATGTTCTCTGATGCGAATGGTCTATCAATAGCGTACTTAAGCGTGATGATTTTGGTAAAATTGCTGGATTTTTTTGTTCATCATCCAGAAGTGAATTCTTCAAGCGACCGCCGACTCTGAGTACTCCGTTATAGTCGACGTAGGGAATCAATTTAGCGAGACGATGATTTCTGTGTAGAGAATCACCATCTTTCAGTAGTTTCAGCTCTTGCGAATAGTACTGCCTTTGAGTATACTTGATCAGCAAAGTCTTAGCGAGTTCCAGGTCAATCGTAGAGAGTGGTGTGGCCAGTGTGGACTGTGGCACTTTTTTAAATTTAGCGATGGCACGTAGACAGATTCCAAGCGTGCGAAGTAATGGTGACAACTTAGAGAATTTTTCCAGTAGCGTGTATAGCGGGTGTGAATCTGCCTTGAAGATGGTAAAAACCAGACCTGGACGTTCTTCAAGATGTGATATCGTTTGCGTAGGGATGTCAAAGGATGGCCAGTTTTCTTTTGATTGACTGAGCCACTTAGGTCCCGTCCACCATAGCGAATGCTGTTCTAGTTTGGCTGCTGTTAAACCTCTTGAAGCGCAGTCAGCTGGGTTGAGTTTCCCTGGAACAAAATCCCAGTTGACACTTGGTAGCGATTCTTGAATCTTGGTAACTCTGTTGCGAATGTAGACTTTCCATCTACCTGGGTTGTTTCGTATCCACGTTAAGGATACAGCGGAGTCTGTCCACAAGAAAATTGGTATCTTTTCAAGTTTCAAAACTTTCTTGACGTAGAGTACCAGTTGAGTGAGTAAGACAGCGGCATTAAGCTCCATTCTCGGTATAGTTATGGGTTTCAGTGGTGCAACTTGTGTTTTAGCACACACTAGCGAAATGTTGGAGCTTCCAGTAGCGTCAGTAACTTTTAAGTAGACGACAGCAGCCATAGCGAGTTGTGAAGCATCAGAGAATCCATGTAATTCAATCGATACACCAGTTTTTACATGATTCCAGCGAGGTATCTGAATCTTCGAGATCTGATGTAGTTCATCTCGAAATAAATTCCATTCTTGAAGAAGCAACGGTGATAGCGTAGCATCCCAGTCGAAGTTCTGCAGCCATAGCTTCTGCATGAACATCTTGGCTCTCACGATGATCGGTGCCAAAAACCCCAGTGGGTCAAACAAGCGAGCAATTTCAGATAAAATTGTGCGTTTAGTAGTTGGTGATGCTTCTGGAAGCGAATAGCCAAACTGGAATTTATCCTGTGTTGAATTCCAGGTTAACCCGAGCACTTTTACTGTAGTATCCCCAAGTTCTCTTGGTGTATCTTCTTGGGTTTCAACTG
This sequence comes from Microplitis deprimator, assembly GCA_964016945.1. Classification (NCBI taxonomy): domain Eukaryota; kingdom Metazoa; phylum Arthropoda; class Insecta; order Hymenoptera; family Braconidae; genus Microplitis; species Microplitis deprimator. The sequence continues at coordinate 10,037,419 of OZ024713.1, forward strand.
GAGCGACTTGAGAGAGTAATTCTGTTGAATTACTTGCCCACTTTGCAAGCGGAAAACATCCTGCGGCACACATTTTTTTTTTGTATCGAGAGCAACTTGGATTGCCTCAGCGAGTTCATCTGCGCCTCCATAGATGTCATCAACGTAGCGTGTGTTAGTTAGCGGTTCAACAGCTTTTGGAAATTTATTTCCTTCATCTTCAGCGAGTTGTAAAAGTGCTCTCCCAGCGAGATATGGAGCTGATGTTGTTCCATACGTAACAGTAGCGAGTGCAAATACTGTTGGGATGTCATCTTTGTCAAACCAGAGTATGCACTGTAGATGATGATCTTCTTTGTCAACTGCGATCTGACGAAACATTTTAGTTACGTCAGTAGCGAATAAATAGCGATGGCAGCGGATGCGAATAAGCACGTCACTGATGTCAACTTGAATCTTGGGACCCACATGTAGTATCTCGTTGACTGATACACCAGATGTTGTTTTCCAGGAACCATTAAATACCACTCTGAGCTTGGTGGTAGTGCTCTGTTCTTTAAGAACCCCATGATGAGGCAACATGTAGCTGTTCGGTGGTAAATCCTTTAATTTTATACGTCTCATGTGTCCCAAATCTTCATATTCCTTCAAGAAGTCGAAGTATAACTTCTTGTAAACTGGATCGTCCTCCAATCGTTTGCGAAGACGTAGTAAAGCGTATTGCGCAGCTCGTAGCGACTCACCCAGTTGACATGGCGAAGATTTAAGCGGCAAGCGAACGACATATCAACCATCAGACTGTCTGTAGTGTGTATTGACAAAGTGTTGTTCACACTCGTCTTCTTCTTCCGTATATCGTGTAGCGAATTCTGTCTGTGGCTCTTCATGATACCAAAACTTGCTCAGCAAGTCTTGTAGTTGATCATCAATAGTGACATGATGACCATAAGCGGCCAATTTTGATGTAGCGGTGTCCACAGATCCATATATGATCCAGCCAAGCGATGTTGACTGAGCGATTGGGTCATTGTCACTCCCTTTCCTTATTTTAGCGTCGATTATATGTGCAGCTGGTGCTGCACCCAGAATGATGTCAATAGGTCGTGGAATTAAGAAGTCTGGATCAGCAAGTTGAAGACCAGTTATATGCGGCCATTTCTTATTGGTTAGCGTAAATGACGGCAAGTTTACCGTCAATAGATCAAGCACATGAGCTTGGATAGTAATAGAAGCGGAACTATGTAGCGAATGCAGCGTCATCTTGCATGACCCAAGTGAATGTCCTGCTGACACATTACCAATCCCTCGTAATGGTAAAGCTGCTTTACTGAGTTGGATATCCAGCTTCTTAATTAGCGAATGCGTCACAAAGGATAGCTCCGATCCTTGGTCAATAAGTACACGAGCAGTACATGTACTTCCTGTTAGCGAATTCAACTTAACAATAGCGATAGCGAGTAATACATCAATTGATAGCAAGTGAGTTAACTGAAAGCAGAAAGAGTTAGTAAATTCTGTAATAGGTATCGAAATTGGAACTATTCGGTACCTTGGCGAGAAGCGTTGTCTCAATAAGCGAATTCATCGATGTAGCGTCCTAATGTATCGACGCAATTAGTGAAGCGAATATTCAACCATTTCCAAACGGGATTGGAGGCATCTTTTCTTGACACGAGTCCACGAACTTTCCAAAATAGTAAGTTCAGCATCAATAGCGGCAAAACTTTGTGTAGCGAGTGCGTCATCAGTTAAGCGGGTAGCCATGATGCGCATCGTGTCGATGCGTTGCATTTGAAGAGCAATTTGAGCTTCGGCGGCCATCTTGCTAGGACGTGGCACACAAAATGGACGCGAGACGTGAAACCGACGCTAAGTTTTCGATCGTTTTTATAAAAAATGTCTTTTTACACCGGTGTGTAAATTTGATCACCCCAGGCAACACTCTAGTAGTGCTCAGCAATGCCCACGGCACTTAGCGATTTTCACGACACAAACACTTACACCAACTTCTTCTCACAATTTTTTACGATTTTTATTTTATAAATAATTTTTAATTGTTTAAACACGCCAGATCCGGCTCGAAGGACCAAATGTAAAATGAGCGAATAAACTAATTGGATCTGGTTTAGGCGTGAGGAATTAAACAATTAAAAATTACACAGTTTTTAAGACTAAATAAATTAGATATTTATTAACACTTATTTACACTTTAAAATTGTAAGAAACTTAACAATTATAGCGAATGCGACTAAGAGATACGCGATAGCGAATGCAAACTAATGAAAAGATTCACGTATAAAATTCGACATGTGGTCGATAGCGGTTATATTCACGGAAATTAATTTATAATTAATTACACGCGAGTAACAATCAGATTTATTCCCAATAAATAGCAGCCTTATTTTACTGACTAAATATTGAGGATAATTTAGCGTAGCGGATCAAGAATTATATCACACAAGAAATAATTACAGAAGCGGTTTCAAAGCACGAGGTTGCAAGTGGCAAAGCACGTTGTAGATAGAATAGATGAAAATGTCGTTGAGTCGTCGTCGGCTCTTGGTGTTGACGTGGCAGCCTTGCTGCATAAGAGGAATTTTCCCATTGGCTTAAAAGCGCGCCAACAGGAAGTAGTTGATAGCGGATTTTCTTATTGGTTGGCCAATATAAGACGAATTATCTGATTGGCCGGCTGGTAGCGGGTTCCCATAGCGTCTTGACACGGTCCTGAGGGAGTTTTTAGTATGTGTCGGGTCCAAATAGCGAGTGACCCGGCACTCTACGCTCTCTGTACAATCGCGAGTTCGGCAGCTCCCGGACTTAGCGGAAATGCACGAAGCTTATTTGAATTAATTTAAGCTCGTGACTGAACAAAATGAAATATTGTAAACTTAAGGTATGGTTAAGTGGTGACTCAGGTGTACCGATTGTTACCCCGTATTGAAAGTATTGAATATACATTACATTGAAACATCAAAATATTCTATAATGTAAATTGATTATTATAAAAATTATAAAACAGAGTATTCCCAGACAGCATTCAAGTCGGAATGACTGCTTTACGACGTCTTTTTGAAGGTGTCCTCAAGAAGTCTTATAGTGACTTCTTAAAGATGTTATTTTTAAGAATTCTTAATTAACGGTTCTCAAAGACTCCATAAATAAGACAAAAATCTCATAAAAAAAGGAAAAAAGGTATTTTCGAGCTCGTAGAGTCGGAAGTTGGGCCCTGCGGGCCAACCGATGCCCAGATTATTTTTTTTCACTCTTTCGTCGACGACGTCTGTCGGACGGATTATCTGATTAAGACGTTCTTGGCAGCAAACGAAAGCTTTTATAGAGTTCTAGAGCCCATTAGATTTTGGGAATGATCGATCCGACAGTTTTCAAAGATCAACAACTCAAACTCTGACTCTCCTACTCTATTAAGTAATTTAGAATTTATCATGAATACAATTTTGGGAAAACTGGATCAATTTCTTGTAAATGATACACTGGAAAGAGTTACCCATGCTAATTCAGTTTCAACATCAGAAACGACTGCACCAAAAGTCCAGGTCTGCGGCCGTTGTTCTAGAATCGGACACGTTGCCGAGGTTTGCTGTGGACCCGTAACCGATGAATTACGTATGAAAGCGGGATTACCTGTCCGTCCTCGTCTTTCAACTCCAAAAAACGCGTAAGTGCCCTGGTAGGCTCAATACGCTCTATCAGGGCTTCTGCAGAAGAAATTCAACCAATCGAATGTATTAATACTACTGCTGACGTTTACGACGTTAAAACAGACGCTCCAGAATTTGTTATTCACAACGGACAAGTTACTCTTCACCATCCGGTCAAGTCTGCTGCCGAATCTAACAGTAATACGATAGTAAAATCTGAAGAAGCAGATTTGATCAATTTTACATCTTCTGTTAATCAAATGATTTGTGATGTTGATGATAAGGATTCGTCTTGGGAAAGTAGCTCAGGATCTACTGAACGATTCAATAATTGCAATAAACTCAAGCCAAAAAACAGTAAAGTTAGAATGACTAAACTTAAAAGCAATTTTAAAAATAAAATTAAACCTAGTAAGATTAGATTCACCAGTCATATTGAAAAGTTTCTACCTGATGAAGAAATAACAGAACGGCAACGGCAGACCGCTTAAAAACTTTATAGACATTGTGAAACACATGCGGCCTGTAATCTAAAGGAGAGATTAGTGCTTTATATGACTCCGAGGTTGACGAGTATCGCTCTGACTCCAGCATCGAAATCGGTTACGCTCCACCACTCACAATAAAAATAAACTCTAACGATACACAAAGTACTCTATTGCCAATGCTCAGTAATAACTCACAGTACAACACCTATAACCAAAGATACTCAAGGCCTAAGAATTGGACATCGACTGGACATACTCAAGAATAAGAGAAGAAATTTCATCAAGCTCACTTACGTGCGATCAAGAAACCGGAAGAAAACGAAAATTTTACGTTACCGATTCGGGGCTACAGTTAAAATAAACTAATACACTCACTCACATTCATCTCATTATTTCATTTCATTTATTATTGCCAATTGTGATGATTTTAATTACAGTGTCGTGTCTGGGAGCAGTTGGCAGACTAACTGATCAAAATCTCCAAATAGTATTACTTCTTTACAGTCCACAGACTTTCAAAAATTTTTTTTTGTACTAAATTATTAACTGTAAATATTTCGAAATTCTTGTAACATTATCCTGTATTTTTAGTTTGTAAGCTGTAAATATACACTTCTAGGCTGATCCAGATCGAAGTCCCAGGATAGAAGTGGACCTGAAAAGAGTGACTAAACTCTATATCTTTTTCAGTATCCCTTAGGGCTTGTAATTAATTAATTGGCAGTATACTTGCATACCGGGCGATACACTCGCAATTGAAAATTTTATACTGGCAATATACTTGTATATCAGGTGATGTACTCGCAATGGAAAAATCCAAAATTCACTGGCAATCCACTTGCATATCTGGTGATCTACTCACAATACTGTAAATACTTTTATCAAATTAATTTTTTTTACGGCAATCTACTTGCCACAAGTACGGCGATTTACTTGCCAAGCAATTACGGTGATCTATTCGCCATTCTTACAGCGATTTACTAGCATTGTAAATATTGTAAATAAACTAAATCATTCTTTTCAGTCGGACAACTTAGACGATAGGTCAAAAGGGTAACCTTGGCCTAGTGGGGGGAATTGAGACAATGTGAATTGTCTTCGTCGTCCTCAGCCTTGCGGTTTCCATTTTTCCCCGTCTTGTTGCCGTCTGAAACTACACAAGTCATAGTGCCGTGGTCACATGACTAATTGCCAAATTTACGCATGTCCGTAAGGGTGAAGAGGGGATAGTCCCGAGGCGAGTCCCAAGCCCTAAATTATCGGTCAATCACTTCGATCCTGGATCAATTAACATTAAGACGTATAAATTATCTACTATTGTAATTTACTAGCAATTTATTTGCGACATTCTGCATATTACTGGCAATTATCTTGCGACATTATATCTTATCGTTTAGTTATTAAGTTTCAATATCAAAGTTTAATAAATTTAATATTACTGTACGTTACTGGCGATATACTCGCAATATAAACTATACTGTGCCACGCATCTCTCTATATTACATCCAGCGCTTGCATTTTCTTGTAAGTAATTTTTATTATTATAATTGGCAATAAACTTGCACATTTTGTTAATCATTCATTTTATATATTATTTGTCCATTCTATTCATATCCCATTTTACTGGTAAGATCCTTCAATAGATTAATAAAAGTATTATTAATTAAATTAAATAGTCATTCGACTATTAAATAGAAAATAATCTATAATCTATTAGCCGTGAGGTAAGTTAGTGAATTTTAACGTACGTTGCCGAGTTTGAATAAGTGCGGGTCTTTGCTTTGCAAGAACCTTAGCCCATTGCTCTGTCCAAGTAAAATAAAATTTTGTTAGAGGCCAGCCTAAGCCAGGGTTCAACCCGCGAATTCTGGTGGCTGCTGGTTAAAATCGCGAACCTAAAAAGCGATTTGTCTCAATATATACATTGTAACATGATGAAAAATTCGACATCGACTCGTGGTTTGAAATTATTTGAAAAATCAAATAGTTACCCGATGAGCAAATTCTAGTGACATCTAGAATCAAAAATTTCGACTTCGACCGAGCAATCGAGCAATCGCATGGATTGAAACGAGAGATTCGTCCAAGACGCCGAACTGAACAGCCGCGTTTCTGCTTTTAAACAATTCGACCCGACTAAACAAATAAGTTCGACCTCGATTATTGAACAATTCGATTTACGCCGTTAAGAACAATCCAAGTGAACAATGAACAATTTATCGCAACAAATAAATTCCGAGTGAACAATAAAAACCGCCTTCGTGAACAAGCCGAAGCCTCGGCGCGAATCTGAACAAAGTGCACGAGTGAAAATAGTATTGAACAAGTGAACCGTGGTAGTGTAATAATTATTAATTAAATAATTAATTACGCATAATAATTTTATGATAGTGCAATTTAACGTGTTACCGAAATAAAATATTATTTAATATTTTATTTTATTTCAGTCGAGCAGTCCTGAGAATTACGGATTATCTGTGTCTCATTCGCAATAGCAGTCTTGTCGCCTCGCCGTGTAAGAATACTCTGACGTCACTAGTCAAGTATTTCGTTAATACGGACGCTGTATGTGTGTCTCCGGACAATAAAATTATATTATTCCTATTTCGTCAATCGACTGTTATTTTTTTTCTCCAGCAATGAACTGACTTTGTTTTTTGATCAACTACGATTTTTTTTATACTTTTGTTTATGTCACGATTGGAGATCGTGATGGGCGTAGGTACGAGATTTCGTATAAAAGTATTGAATAAAAGGGTACTTACATTGATCAAGGTCCAGTTCGTATGCCCGGCTACCGTTAACCAAATGCTCAGTTTATTCTATTTATATTTAGATCGCGCCTACACAATATTGTTGAAGACAATATTGATATTAACCCAAAATGATTTCCAATTTATAATGTGACTGATTATTTTTCACAATCAAACGTCGAGCGGTAAACGTAAGATTGTGTACCCCCTACTGTGAACTATCGGTCTGAGCGGCTAGACAGGTAGTAAAATAAGGGATTGTAACGGGGTGGAATGCTTCCACCTTGCGTTTAAATTCGAATTTCGACTCGCGCCAAAAAAACCGGCCTCCTTCTTCAACAACTGTCAACAATTGAGAAAATACAGTCACTGACGCGCCGGGGTCGCTACGGTCGAGTCTTGAAATTTGGTTTTAGGGGTTGGTCAACCTGAGTGGAGAGGTACGAGGCCCAGAGACGACGAGCTGTCGTCCTCTTGGCTCGCAGCAACCGCCGTGGACGGACGTGCTCTACCACTACCATCTTGGTTTTCAACTACCATCTACTACTACTACTACTATACGTGCTGACAGTCGTACTTAAAATGGGCCAAGAGGATATAAGCCCACGACTCGTGGAAGCTTATTTTACTTAAGTTTATTTAAGTTTAATTTAAATAATTTATTATATTAATAATTATTGTGGAGTGGACCTGGTGGATTTGGAAAGGATTGTAATGGATTGGTGGACTTGGAAGGACTGGTTATGGTTTTGGTCATGGAGGAAAAGGTTCGGTGGAAAGAAGGACTGGTTTGGATTGGAATTTTTGGAGTAAGTGAGTCGAGTCGTTTTATTAATTGTCGGGTTAACTATTTTATTTGTAAAATAATATTTTATAATTTTGGAGTCGTTTATGTAATTAATTAGTCGAGTCAATTGTTTTAAATTTAGTCGAGTCAGTAATATTCTGTAAAGTCAAGTTGGGTCAGTTTTATCAGTCATTTTATAATTATTGTTCATGGTTTCATTCATTTTTTATTTGTAAAGCGACTTCGTTAAATAAATGCCATAGTTTCATTTGTATTGACAAATTAAATTTATACTTCATGAATTAATAACAACCTTCCTGATAAGTTAAGTATAAGATCTCTCTCTAATTTTAATACTGCGTGGTCCAGTACGGGGTTACCCTCGTCCTGAGATTACTAAACATAGCTGGACAGGTACGTAAGACACCTTTAAGTTTTACACATGTGTGGGCCCTTGTTTTATTAAGACCACATTTAATTAATAAAATAAGTGGACCCATTACAGGATAAAGGAAGGTGGGCTGCCGAAAAGCCTCGTGAAGCTAGTATCTCGTTGTTAAAGTAAAATTGTCTGAGAAATAATGTTTTTCAATTGTTTTATGTTAACGAGTATTTATTTATTGAGGACTAAATATTCTCAAAATACAAAAGGGTTACAAATGACAATATATAAAATAGTAAATATGAAAGTAAATGTTTCATGCATATATTTGACAATTTTTCGAAGTAAATTTAGAAAATATCAAATAATGGTTACAATGTTTAAAAACTTACCCTAAACAGGTTTTTGGTGAGGTGTCAGGACTGTCAGCAGTAACACAGGACACTTATTTACAACGCGTTCTCGCGGTTAATTAATATGATTCTAATTTATCGGTTTATTTATTTATTTAGTATACTTTTGTTGTATCAATCTATATGTTTATACGTTTCCAAAAAAAACAAAATGAATGTCTTCGCGCTTCTCGCGGTAAAATAATTTCAAATGTATTCAAATTCTTCGCTTTTTCGCAGTAAAAATAAAATATAAATTTGTTTATAAAATCTTCGCGTATTTTCGCGGTAAAATATTATTCAAAATCTTCGCGTATTTTCGCGGTAAAATATTATTCAAAATCTTCGCATTTATCGCGGTAAAATATTCTTTTATTCTTCACGTTTCTCGTGGTATAATTCAATATTAAAATAAAATGAAATTAAATGGTGTAAAATAAGATGAAGATAATCAACGCTACCGGTGCTTCCGATTGATATTAATTCACGACTTACAACGATCAAGGTCCGGTTCGTATGCCCAGCTACCGTTGACCGAATGGTGAATTTAATAACGCTAATTATTCTCCTGAGACTAGTAGAAAATGATATACCGATTATTCGAGTGCTTACGACGATCAAGGTCCGGTTCGTACGCCCAGCTACTGTTAACCGAATGCTCAATCGAGATATCAATCCTCTAGCCACGAACACCGTCAAGTGTCCGGAGTTCAGTATGGTTCAGAGTTTGATTCCAAAAGAACTGATGAGCTAAAGTCCATGGTCTTTTTATATGGTCTTCACATATGAAAAGTGGTGGTAACTTGTTTCCCATACGAGAAGACTCGGACTCGCCCGAAAGTTCTAGGCCCATGCACACGTGTGATCCCTGGGAAATAGATTTTGACTATTTAAGTGGGCCGATGACCTGGCGCCACTCTGCCGCCAAGGAAGCCATAAATTTGGTGGTTTCCATTAGCTTTCGTTAATTTCCAAGAATCACATGCAGGTGCACACGAGTTGGGTGGTCTATAGTTTTAAGATGAAAAATCAAAGAAAAGATTAGCGTTCTATGCTTAGATTATTAAATGGGAACGGATACATAAATTTTAAAAGTACGTTAAGAGAAAATGACGAAATTTAGAGAATAAGAGAAATCTATGGTACATGTATCCCATTAGTACCTTTCCTACTTAGGCCAGTACGACTTCATTGTCAACGCTCAGGGAGGTATATTTTTCCCGTACGATTGCTGGCGTCAGTAAGTCGGGCGTCATAAAAAAAAAAGGTCTAAGTGCAAGAGATCTCAGGTTCTCACGTACTAGGTGGACGGATATTCTCTTATGCGATCTATTCTACTGATTTTACCTGTTAATTATTATATATAAAAAACTGAAGGTCTATTCGGAACGCATCGGGTTTTTGTGTTACCGCCTGTGTCTTTACTGTATTCTGACTATGTCGCCATAATTCTTGAGAAAAATTATTTTCTCATGTATATATTTCTTTACAAAATTTCAAAAACTTATTTTAGCGACTTGTAAGGATACGAGTTGAACGTATCAGCCGTGACATTTATATCGATTCGAGCCGACAACGCCATTTATATTTTGTTGTAACCGATAATTTGTGAGAAACCGATCAATTATTCTGTTTATTTAATATATGACTAATTATTTGCGTTTAATTCTGATCAATTATTTTATCGTAATCTTAAGTGCCTGACTTTTCCCCGATCCGCTGAGCCGATTTTGATAATTGTTTATTGGTGATTATAAAATCACCTGGCGCCCAACTTTAAAATTTTGAACAAGGTTGCCAAAAGCGTAAGTGTATTCGGGCTTCACTCCGGTAGATCCCCGGTGGTGAAAAAACCCGTTATAATATATATATATATATATATATATATATATATATATATATATATATATATATATATATTTATTGTGACGTTATTTTTCATATGGAGTTCAAATCAAAGTGAACGTCACAAGCACCAACTGATTTTATTGTATTTACGAGCATGGTAAGTGAAACTTATAGCTTAGCTTACACGTATTAGCGATTTTGATACAGATTTTTGATTTAAGTTATAGTTTAAGAATTAAATATGGAGTAACGTCTAGCTACAGTTATGGATTTTGATAAGAAAAAGTATAGTAAAGAATGAGAATCAGAATTATGAAAATTAAATATAGAATACGATTTGAGATTCAAGTTTGGGATACTGAGAAAGTTGAGTTTTGTTTATAGTTTTGGAATTTTGAGTATGTGGAGAAGTCAGTGTTACCGTGGAGCAGGACTTGAATTAGTCACCCGGTATCATCTGATGATAGCACCTAGTTCTATCCCTATGAGATTTCTTGGTTGATTGCAGAGGTCTAGCTGAGATGCTAGCGTTCTAGTATTTAAGGAATTTGATGGAGGGAGAATGGGATCAGTTTCTGAGTTTTGGTTTGGCAGGCCTCAACAGTAATTTTGTGACCGTTGCTGTTGTGGAAGCCATTTGGTCATTTTCAATTGTTTTAGTCTGACAGGCCTCCGAGGACAAGCTATGACCACTTGTACAGCTGAGGAAGTCATAGGTCACTGAGTTTATAAGTTTTACGATCCCAGTTGAAGTCTGTTCCAGGAGAGCAACTACCAAGGATATCCATACTCAAAATCAGTTTAGTGAGTACGTTTGGTAAGGTAAAAGACTCCAGTTACCGATATTGTAGAGTTTGAGGTTTGATTATAGATTTAGAATATAGAGTTCAGTTATCGATAATGATAAGATTAAGTTTTGGGTTTTGGATTATTGAGAAAAGGAAGGAAGACCTTCGAAGAGCACGGACGTGAGCATTGGTCTCTAGTCGCTCGAAGCGAGCAGACGTGTTCAGTAATGGTGCTACAGTTCATGGCATGGTGGGAAGCTACAGATTAAGATAATTGTTACAGCAGTATTATTTTAAACAGTGTAAGACGTTACTTAATATTTTATTCATCAATAATCAGGTGTCAACTAATTATTATAATTATTAATAATTAATTGAGTTCGAATCAGAGTCTTGAGATATCATACTACTGTTTAATTAAAGAAAAGACGTACGATCTAAGAGAATTATGAGAATATTGCTACAGTTTAGAGTCATGTTCATGATTTATTGTTAAAATTATTTTATAAAATAATTATAAGAAATATTTTTGGTTATTAAACGAATTGTCGTCTAATTAACGTCAATATGAGCCCCATGTACGTTAGTTTTACTAGTTTGTTAAAGAAAATGTTCTAGAGTATCGGTTTTATGAATTATTGTTCTAGCTTACCGAGTATTATCGATTATTGTTTCGCTCTATTAATTAATTTATTTATAATGTATTGATACGCATCATTTAGCTGTCAATATACCTTCTGTTAAGACTAACTTTATTAATATTAGACTCAGTATTTTGTTATAGAGTAATATTATTAGTATTATGCTGTTGTAATTTGTTATTGTTAAATAGAGATTTTGAGATTATTTATTGTTTAATAAAATTTGCAAATCTACTGATAATTTACATGAATTTGGAGATGAGTTAATCCGGACCACTCCCTCTCTCCATGAACCTACACACTGAGCAACACCATGACATACCGTAACTCTGTTTTTAGTTTTCCAGTCTCTGTTTTTGTTATTGCTTATAAGTTCTGAGCATTTTTTTTTAGTTTTAGTTTGCGTGGTTTTGGTGATGATTCCACAGATCAAAAATTATCCAGTTTTTTTTAAGATTTACTGGTTCGGTGATTCTAGTGATAAAAATTACCTGGCGCCCTATTCGTATTGAGACTGGAGGCTAAAGGCAGAAAACGAAGTTGTAATGCAAAAATTAGCGCGTATCTAGCAGTTGAATTTTGTGTTATAATTTATATATTGAGACAAATCGCTTTTTGTCTCCGCGATTTTTACCAGCAACCACCAGAATTCGCGGGTTGAACCCTGGCTTAGGCTGGCCTCTAACAAATTTTTATTTACTTGGTCAGAGCAGTGAGCTGGGGTTCTTGCACAGCAAAAACCCGCACTTATTCAAACTCGGCAACGTATATTAAAAGCTTACTGACTTACCTCACGGCTTATTATTTATAAATTATTGTCCTAGTATTGGTTGACCTATGAATTCTTACTTAATTAATAGTACTTTTTACTAAACTATTGAATAATTCTTACCAGTAAAATAAGAATAGGATGAACACTGAGAGATAGAACGAAGGAATTAATCAGAAAAATGTACAAGTCTATTGCCAATTATAATAAAGTTCAGTTACTTACAATAAACGCTTCCACAAATAACAATATCAGGAGTGTCCTGGAATACGCTGGATATAAAATGACCCTCCACGTAGAATAACGCAATTATTACACTGAATTTATTATTTAATTTTAACAATGCTTTAGATCGCAAGTATATTGCCGGTAACGTACAGTAATAGTTTATTTCACTTAAACTTGACTTATAATAATCAATCCTACCAAAAACAGATTCTCTGTATAAAATCGCGCCAAGTACACGTTTAAAATTTTTTACAATTAAAAAAAGATTTTTTTTTACAAAAAAAATGAATCAAATCGAAAAAATACCAAGTACCTAATATAATTCGAAATCATGGAAAATATTTTCATAGAATTGAAAAAAAAAAAATTGAAAAAAAAAATTTCAATGTACTCGGTGTGCGTTATTAAATTTATTCAAGCAAAATTAATTTCTAGAATTGATTTCGCATATAAATTATTTTTTAATAAAATTGAATGACATTCTTTTTTTTCAGTTTATAGGCACACCAAGTACATTGAAATTTTTTTTTTCAATTTTTTTTTTTCAATTCTATGAAAATATTTTCCATGATTTCGAATTATATTAGGTACTTGGTATTTTTTCGATTTGATTCATTTTTTTTGTAAAAAAAATCTTTTTTTAATTGTAAAAAATTTTAAACGTGTACTTGGCGCGATTTTATACAGAGAATCTGTTTTTGGTAGGATTTGTCTTTTTTTTGTCGTGTTGATTGTTAATGATTTTAATATACACTATTAGAAATCGACTTCTAGTTTAAGACACGTGAGCCTATATTGTTTATAGTATGAATTTGTAGAAACAATAAAATTGTTTGGTAACAATTGTAGTAATTTTGTACTGCTAGATATTATAGCCTGATTGATCAATTTTTATAAGACAAAGAGCTGCAGTTGCTTAACGACAGTTTCCTTTAAAGTTAACGTCAAATATATACATTAACGTCGGACTTTTCTGTTAGTAATTTAAAACATCAAATGGCTTAGTAGTTTTACCTCCCAGCACCTTCTAGCTATTACAACTAGCATATGGTGCTAACTACCTATCCTCCCTCCCCTCTGAGCCAATGGAAT
>OZ024713.1:10051427-10168235 GCA_964016945.1 Microplitis deprimator
TCTATCTAGTTGCTGAGTTACTTGGTTATTTTTTTCTACTTTCTTGTAGGAATAATATGTAAGCATTCTTAGCATTAGTGGGCCATCGAACTGATTGCACATTCGTATCATCTATTTTGACCCATTTTGAAGTATCCTTAATCATAGCAACATAATGAGTGCAATTATTATTTTCTTCAGAGTAAAATATTGCACTTACGACATTATATGTCTTATTACACAATGATATTTTGGCCTGTGGTACAAATTTTATATATCCTTTCTTCTGAATCATAGCGTTATTTTTTACTAAAGATAAATCTAACTTCACTACTACTACCGATTGCAAGGTATGTAATAAAATTTTTGTGTGTGTTTCTTCAATCTCTTTGCAATTGTTACAAATTTTCCAAGTATCAAACCAATGACCGAAGGATGAACTGAATAATTCTGGTAAATTGTATATTTTTTTCTCATCGGTTATCGAAATACACATAATATCTTCTAGTATTTTGTTTGAATTAGTGTAATTACATTTTTTACATCGATCCATACATACTTGCTCAAATCGTACTAAATTTCTAATATCATGATTATCATTACATATTGTAGAGAATATTGCTACAGAATCAGCCTCTGTATTAGGACACATATGTTTGGACATAGACTTTTTTATGTCACTAGATTTTAAAACATTTTCGTGACTATTGTATACATTAAATAAATTATTTAAGTTTTCGTTATTGAACTGATTTTTAAGATCATGATTCAACGCCGTTCTGAGTATTGTATTATTAAAGATACACTGTATGACTGAATTTAAACCACTAGAAATGAAATCAGAATTTTCGATACCTCGAAATACCAATAACTTTTCACATGATTTTTTTAAAGTTTTTGTTACAATTTCAACAGAATTTTCATCAACGGCCCAAATTAAATCCCAAACTTTATGCCAGCGTATACTAGAAACTGGAATGGGAGGAAGGTCAGATCTATAAATTTTTCGTAAGCGATTGAATTCTTCGATTGCTAAAAGGTTAGCTTTAACTGAATGAGGATCGAAATTGATTAAATGTAATCCTTCAAGTTCTGTAACCCGAGAAAGAGCTACATATATTTGACCAACATTAAAAATACTATTGCCTGCTTCAATAATAGCATTTTTGAGGCTTAAACCTTGACTCTTATGGATAGTAACTGCATAACTTAAACACAATAGAAACTGTTCTCTTATGACAAAAGCTCTTTCCAGTAATTGAAATTTAACTTTTGCCCTCTCAATAGTGTTTACTTTACCTGAACCGAAATCTACATTAACACCTTGTATCTTACTGCCATCTATGGATATTGAGATTGATATAACTGTACCAATGGCACCATTAACTAGACCAAGCGTGACATCAATATTTCGTCGAAGCATAACTTTTGCACCAGTTTTAATTATAATTGTTCCAGCAAGTCCAGCTGATCGACTAGCATCTTCTTCTATTTTAATCAAAGTGTCACATGCTTTCTTTTTTAATGATTTAGGACAATCGATATAATCATGAGCCTTAAGAATAATTTCTTCAGAAGAAATTTTATTCGTCATTACCGAATTTATTAAATCACACTGTTTACAAGTGGGTACCAAGCAAACTGTATCTGACGGTAATTTTTCAATATAATTACATACTTCTTGCAATCTATCATGGTATGACAATGAAGAATCAATTGTAATTTTTCTTTGTTCTAATAATTTGATATCGTCAACTGTCATTGAGCCAACTCGCACTCTAGAGAGTAATTCACCGTAAATTTTATCAGTTTTTTGTCGCATATTAATGGTTAGTTCTTCATAGCTAAATAACTCACTCCATAAATTCACAGATGTTAACGACCCAATATACTTTTGCGCATCTGCTGACGATAGTGTCATATAACTTGGGTCTTCATGTACAGGAGGAAGTTGGAGTAAGTCTCCGAAAACAACCATGTGTCTTCCTCCAAACCAGTCATCAACATTGAAAATTTCTATTAACCTCAAATTTATGTATATTAAAGTTATATTAGAAATCATTGATATTTCATCAATAATAAATAATGTAACGTCTTTTAACTGATCGCGTAATACTTTTAATGCATTGTCTGATAGTTGTTTATAAGACGGTGTAAAACCGTGTTCAACTGGCAATTGAAATACTCGATGTACAGTGAGGCCATTGATATTAAAAGCTGCAATACCGGTTGGAGCAGTTACAATAATATCTTGATTCATTTCTTCTTTCATCCAACGTTTAATTACATTTATCAGAAAACTTTTTCCGGTACCTCCTTCTCCACTAACATACAATCTAATTTTTGTATCGTTAGACAATACCTTATTTTTAATTTTTTGAAAAACTTTAGTCTGATCAACGTTCATGTTATTGATCATGTCGGTTAAAGTACAATTACTATCTTGTTTTTTTGCTACATCATCTAATTCTTTAGCTATTAAATTAAATTCAGCAGCATTACAATCTGCTGATTTACTTTTTGAATCTTCATCATCATTGTCATCCTTACATTTATTTTCAATTAGGTTTTTTATATAATCTAAACCTTTTTGAAAATCTTCAGTGTATTCATGGTATTCTTTAGCTTGTTCGAGTATATGTTGTTGATATCTAAATGATTCAGCGTAAGTTTCAAATCCATTTTTCAAATCTTCTATATCTCGCCATGGTTGAAATAATAACAACAATGGATAAAAATAATTTTCTGGTTGATTAGCAATATTATATCTATAATGATTAATTAAATAACCTCGCGTCCTTCGTTTTAAATATAATGATGGACCTATTTCATAATATTCGGTGATTTACTAGAAAAAGAAAGTCGGTATAATTTTCATTCTTACCATTTCATAAGGTAAGCAAATTTATATATAAAAATGTCAACAATTTGACGGTAAAAAAATACAACAATTTTTCAGGTCAAATTAACAATAAATTGACATAAAATTTGTCTGAAAATTGATAACTTTTTTCTAGTCGACTTTTGAAGTGAATTAACTGTCCAATTCAAGTAGTAAATTTATGTGAAATTGTAGAGGAAGTTGCATACTATACTAAATACTACTATATTTACTATACTAAATCTTACTGACCCTAATAGCACAGTTTGCTTTGGCAAAACTTTACTTACAAAAGTTTCCTAAAATTTTTCGTCAAATCTCCGTTAACTTCGGACTTTTCCGTTTTTTACGACAATTTGTATGCAACTTCCTCTACATTGCACGTAAATTTACTACCCGAATTAGAATGCAAATTCCCTTCAAAAGTTAACTAGAAAAAAGTTGTCGTCAATTTTCAGGCAAATTGTATGTCAATTTATTATTAATTTGAACTTGAAAAATTATTAAGCATTGTCTTAGCGTCAAAATGTAGATATTTTTATGTATAAATTTGCTTACCTTCTGAAATAGTAAGAATTACCTTCTGAAATAGTAAAAACGATCAAGCAAAAATTCCCTGTAAATCTTTCTCTCTAACTTTTGCTATCGGGCAGCAAATTTCAGGCAATTTTAATGTCAAATTACAGTCAATTTTGAGCTAAAGTGGCCATTAGGGGATTTTATAAATCAGGACTTAGTTCGGCCAAAGCGGATTTAACTAACCCTGATAGCCGTCCTAACCGTAATTTAACTACAAGCTACTGCCGTAATTCTAAAGGTAACTTAAAGGAAAGTGTTGGAGAGCCAAGCTTGCCAGAAACTTTTTCGTTAAGTTAGCCGAAAGTGTTTCACGGCAGACCTTACTGAGAAAGCTGTGGCTATCAGGATAGATAGATAGAACTTGAAAAAATAAGAAACAAAAATTTTAGCAACCTACAAATAATATTTTTGTGATATACATCTATGCAAAGTCGGAAAACATTAAAAAAATACAAGTAAACTCTGAATGAATGTCAAATGAATAAAAAAAAAAATTCATCTTAGATAATAAGAAAATTAACAAGGATTTATTCATGTTTATTTAGATCATTGATCGTCATCTCCTGATATGATATCGATAATAATTTAAAATTACGGATTGTTTGAAATTTTATATCAGAATTTGAATTTAACTCATGAAACTATAGTAAAAAATACAGACTGAAGCACCGCTGGTGGTGAATAAATGAATCATAGCTATAAAAAAAGTTCAATGTTTTACTGAATCATGGCATTTCTTGTAACTTTTTATTCTCTGGCAGTGCCCTTTTTGCACGAAAAAATTTATAAAATTGTGTGTTTTGGGGGTGCTATAGTATATGCTGGCCTAATTTCATTATTTAAATTATTCTCATAACTAAAATGAATAAAATTTTATAGTTTTAAGACGAACAATCAATGATCTTTCGAATAGAGAAGGAATTTTCTAAAAATTTATTGTTTTAAAAAAGTTTTTAAAAATGAGAGCTAAAAAGAGCCAAAAACCAGTATGTCTCCGGTATAGATACACGGCAGGCTCGCGCCATGACACTTCACACATATACATGTGATTGAACGTGTACTTGGCGCGAGACACTACCGTGTCTCCTGATACGAAATAATAAAATAATATTGTAAGTACAATTGCCAGAGTATTAATAGAAAATATCGCAATTTAATTAGTATGGAATGATTAGCGCAATTTGATAATAGAAAATAATCCGTCTAATCGCTAGTTGATCCAGGATCAAAGTGATTGGCCGATAATTGAGGGCCTGGGACTCGCCTCTGAACTCTGTCCCTACTTCACCTTTACGGACATGCGTTGACGTGAAAAATAAGTCATGTGACCATGGCACTATGACGTACAAAATTCAGACGGCAACGTGACGGAGAAAAAGGGGAACCGCAAGGCTGAGGACGACGAAGACAATTCACATTGTCTGAATATATATATAAACTTTTGAACCAAATGTATTTTCTGACTCAGCTCGTCGAGCTGAGTTGAGAGGTAGCAAAATTTTTTGGAAATTCCATTAAGACGACAAAAACAACAGTTAGATTTCTATGAAATATACTAAAAAAATCGGGCAATTTTTCTACAAAATTTTAGGAAAAAAGAGTCTGAACAAAAGCTCAGAAAAAAAAAGAATAATACGAGCTTTTTTTCTACAAAATTTCACGAAAATAAAGACGTAAATTTTTTTTTTTTTGACTGGCAACATTAACCTTTTTATTAATATTTGTAAAGTAGCGGTTGATTGATTAAAAACCATAAAAATCATTTTTTGTAAGTTTTCAAATCATTGCTAAAGATGAGAAAATAATTTTTTTTTCCGAAAATCAAAAATTAGGCTTGTGCTGGAGACTTTATCCAAGTTTGCAATACTGTCCCCAAAATTACCGTACAACTATTAGTTGCTGAGATATCGATAATAGAAGACAAAAATATCCTTTTTCATTTGAAGGCTGATTTCTCAGCAACAAATAGTCGTATAGATACACCAAAAAAAAGCAAATTGTAGCTAAATAAATTTCCTAAAAAAGCTATGCATTCGTTTGCTTGAAAAACAATTTTCCGGACCCGTGACCCAAAAAACAAAACTAAAAAATTTAGAAAATTTTTGTGTCGAACTATTTCTTATAACTTCTGACAACAAATTTTTCGAGCCACGCTTATTCCCCAATCATGAGAAATAGCTCGAGACGAAGATTTTCGAAACTTGTTTTGTTTTATTTTTAGGGTCCACGGACAAGGGTTAGTTATGGAATTATTATTATAAAGAAAAAATTATATCTTTTCTGATTTTTCTAACAATGTTGCATTAATTACTTAATGACTGTGAGGTAAAAAAAAAAAAAAAGTTTTAACCATGTTGAACTTGGGTTTGATCGATTGGTCTGGAAAAACGGTTTAATGGATCAATTAGAAAATAGGGGCCGGCAAAAATTGTAAAATTTATGAACAATTGAATAAAAAAAATTAAGAATAGTTTGGTTTTTGGCAAATATTTCCAAAAGTTTCTGAGATATCCGAAATTGGAAAAAGCTCCTTAAAGAGCAAGAAATTTTGTAAAAATGATTCCTTTCCTTTCCTCAAACTGAACCTGATTGAACAACTGAATTCAAAATTCAGTTGAGTTCTGCAAAACAGAATTCAACTGAATTGAAAATTTAAATTTGAATTAAACGGAACAAAACCGATTTATAAATTTCAAATTCGTTTCAATTCAGTTTAATTCGAATTTAGAACCAGAAATTGGAGAATTATTTTCGAATTAATCAGATAAGTAAAAAATTTTTTTTTTACTTTCATTTATTTATCAAACAATTTGTTATCAGCAATTGATTTTTTGCGCTATATGTTTCTTTAAATACTAATAAAAAGGCAATTCGGCAGTCGAAATGGAAGGTAGATTTTTCAATTAATTGATATAAAAAAATAGTTTTATACATACATATCTTGTTAGTGTATAGTCATGATATGAAATTAGACTCGTTTTCTAGGAGTGAGGATAAAAAAAGACAACGATTATTATTGCTAGAGAACTTCAGATAGTTGATTTGACATAACATTATATAGGTAATGTACCAAACTAACCTTCACATAAATAAAGTATTGAAAATTTAATTACTATGAGATCATAATTGTAATCGCTGTTACCATGGCAAGCCCAGTTGAAATAACAGTAATACTTTTATTTAAAATATAAAATAGCTGTGAAATTAACAGGTTATTTTGTTTACAATAAAATACACGTGACAAAATTGTATGACAATGGGAAATTCATAAGTTATGTGGTTCATTCCACATTTTCATCCCATATTTTCAACATTTTTAATTTTATTAAAAAGTTCAAGGGTATAAAATTATTGGAAGAA
Source organism: Microplitis deprimator (assembly GCA_964016945.1). Classification (NCBI taxonomy): domain Eukaryota; kingdom Metazoa; phylum Arthropoda; class Insecta; order Hymenoptera; family Braconidae; genus Microplitis; species Microplitis deprimator. Next base: position 10,058,227 of record OZ024713.1, read on the forward strand.
ATAGTCAAAACATAAAGCTTAATGTCATTAATGCGAGATTATTAGTCAAGCTTTTAGATACTTTTTACGGAATTTGTCTATAAATATTAGTTTTGAAGTTATATGAGCTTTAGCAGTGATTAAAAAATGATTTTTACCAAAAATCATGAAAATTTCGAACAGCCATAATTTCAAAACTATTTGAACGATTCAGCCAATCTTTGAACTTGATCAAGATAATCGGCTCTAGAATAAGTGTAAAAAATTTCATTAAGATCCGATAAGAACTGTGGGTGCTATCGTAATGACAAGACAAGTGATAATCATTGGGAGTAGAGGTACATTTGATACATTATAAGTAATGAAAGAAATACTTTTAAAATATAAAAAAGCAGTGAAATTTACAAGTTAATTTGTGCACAATAAAATACAACTGACAAAACTGGATTATAATGGAACAAGCATAAGTTCTTTTGAATGAAAACCATATTTTCAACATTTTTTGATTCTATTAAAATTTTCAAGGCTATGAAATTATTGGAAGAAATGGTCAAAATATAAAGTTTGAGGTCATAAATCAAAGCTTATTAGTCACGCTTTAAAATACTTATTGCAGAAATTATCTATGAGTTGTAGTTTTAAAGTTATATGGATTTGAACGTGATTAAAAATGGATTTTTTCGAAAAATCGTTAAAATTTCAAACAGATATAACTTCTAAACTAATCGACCGATTCAGCCCATCTTCGAACTTAACCGTGGTAATTACACATAGAATAAGTGTAAAAAATTTCATTAAGAGCGGATAAGAACTGTAGACGCAATCGTGTACTCAAAAGTCGGTTAAATTCTATATATATATATATATATATATATATATATATATATATATATATATATACATACATATATAAATATATATATATACATACATATATAAATATTTCAACGAATAGTATTTTTGAACTCTACTCAACTAATTATGATAGTTTCTGATGAAATTCCTTGAAAAATCGACCATGAGGACAAATACAATAGTTAGTCTTTAAAAAAATCTACCTAAAAAAAGAACTAAAGACAACCATGTGTATTTTTAGGTAGATTTTTTTAAAAATCTAACTATTGTATTTGTCACTTATTACTTATCATGCTGCTGTCGAGCAGTCTACTCAACAACTTCAAGACCTGCTATCACGCTTCTGGACTCAAGAAGAAATTCCAGTCAGCAAAATCAAGGAACTCAACCCAGATGAAGAGGCGTGTGAAGCTCATTTTCAACAAACTCACCGACGAGACAGTTCAGGACGTTTCATTGTCCGACTGCCAATCAAATCGTCACCTCAACAACTGGCAAATTCGTACTCAGCAGCATACCGCTGTCTTATTCATCTCAAACGTCGTCTAGATCATGACGATCGTTTGAAAGCACTCTATCTTGATTTTCTGAAGGAATACAAAGAACTCAATCACATAGTGGAATCAAATCAATCAACAGCAAATGAACCAGCCTACTATCTTCCTCATCATGGAGTATTACGGGATAGCAGCATTACAACTAAGCTGCGAGTAGTCTTCAATGGTTCCAAATCCACCAGTTCAGGTCTTTCATTCAACGATGTGCTTCACACAGGTCCAAAACTGCAACTAGACATCGTCGACGTACTCATAAGAGTTCGCACTCATAAGCTCATCTTCATAACAGATATCACGAAGATGTTTAGGCAGATTTTGGTCGACGAACGCGATCAATCACTTCAACAAATACTCTGGTTCAACCAACAAGGCCAAATCACTCTATATAAACTCACCACGGTCACCTACGGGACCAGACCAGCTCCATATTTGGCCGTTCGTGCTCTACTTCAATTGGTTGAGGACGAAGGACATCGATTTCCTCTTGCGATCATTCCACTCACCCACGGAAGATATGTTGACGATATCTTTGGTGGTGCTGATGACTTGAACTCATTACAACAAGTTGCTGATCAACTTGAAGCACTATGCAAGGCGGGCGGATTCCCTCTTGCTAAATGGGCAAACAATCATCCAAAATTACAACAACTCAATCATGTGGAAGCGATCAAGAATCACAAATTCGAGGATTCAGACTCCAGCACCAAGATTCTGGGCATGTACTGGTCCTCACACTGAGATCAGTTTTATTTCACGTACTCACCACCATGCTCAACTCAAAAATTTACAAAAAGGATCATTTTATCAGAGATTGCTCAAATCTTTGATCCTCTTGGATTTCTCGCACCACTCATCATTGGAGCCAAGGTATTTATGCAGGAGCTTTGGCTCGAAAAGCTCAGCTGGGACACTCCATTGGCAGCCAATCACCAGCATAAGTGGAGAAACTTCAAGAATAAACTCAAGCTCATATCTGAAATCAAATTTCCAAGATGGATCCACTAATCCACGTGCTCAACCACCGAAACCCATGGATTCTCGGACGCCTCACAATTGGCAATGGCAGCTGCCGTGTTCATCAAAGTCCACACACCTGCTCATGGAGTCAGAGTTACGCTGCTCTGCTCTAAAACCAAGGTAGCTCCGTTAAAACGACTAACGATACCAAGGTTAGAACTCACCGCAGCTCACATGTTGGCAAAACTCATAAAACACTGCCAGAGTACTTTAAATCTCACTCAATCGCCAACATACTTGTGGACGGACTCAACAATCACTCTCACGTGGATTAAATCTGATTCGTCTCTCTGGAAGGAGTTTGTTCGGAATAGGGTGTCACATATTCAAGATCTACTTCCAGATAGCCACTGGAATTTCATTCCCGGCACACAAAACCCAGCAGACTGCGCAACACGAGGGTTGACACCTACTCAACTCCGTGATCATCAACTATGGTGGACTGGCCCACCATGGTTGCTCAAGAGTTCATCGTCCTGGCCTAAATGTCCATCAATTGATGATACAAAAGCTCAAGCAGAAGAACGGCCTGGATTGACCCTATTCTCATCGAATTCATCACTGAAATCAAGGTGGCCTATTATGGAACGGCCAATACCACTACTACGCATGTTACGAGCTACTGCAATCTGCTTTAGACTCCGTGACATGATCAAGAAATCACCGAACTCATCACTTAAGACTCCAATTACTTCTGGTGAAGTAATTTACGCACTCAACTTCTGTATCAAAGAAACTCAACGTATTCATTTTGCAACCGAGATCAACACGCACCATGGCCTAATGTTCATCCATTTGCTCGATTGGTTGCATTCATTGACACCGACGGCATCATTCGAGTAGGTGGACGATTTGAGAATGCTCCAAATCAAGACCAAAGTAAGCATCCTGCTATTCTACCACGGAATGCGGCACTCACTAAACTCATCATCTCTGATGCTCATCAGCGTACCATGCATGGTGGTACTCAACTTACTCTTGCATTCATACGTCAAAGGTACTGGATCATTGGCGGTAGACAACCAGTACGCTCAGTTATACTCAAATGTATAAAATGCGCACGACATCGTGCTGATAGAGCTCAACAACTCATGGGTCAGCTACCAGTATCACGAGTCACTCCATCATCCGCATTCACTCACACTTAACTATGCTGGTCCAATAACACTCAAAAATTGGAGACGTAGAGGAGCAAAAACATACAAAGGCTGGATTTGTGTTTTTGTCTGCCTGTCTACGTCAGCAGTACATCTAGAGGTAGTCAGCGACTACAGCTCTAGTGGGTTCATAGCAGCACTTCGCAGATTTATCAGCCGACGAGGCATCTGCACAGCACTCTACAGCGATTGCGGAACGACGTTCAAAGGCGCTGAAAATGAACTCAACCGTCTGTTCACTCAAAGAACTCAAGAGTCAAGAGAAATACTGGATCACATCACTGTGAACAGTATTGCTTGGCATTTCAACCCACCAGCAGCTCCACACATGGGTGGGAAGTGAAAAGCTGCTGTCAAATCACTCAAACACCATCTTACTCGAACAGTGGGAGAGTCTTCATTTACGTTTGAAGAATTTACGACTCTTCTTACGCAAATTAAAGCTATATTGAATTCAAGACCATTGGAGCCACTCACGGAAGATCTAGATGACATTGATGCACTCACTCCTGGTCACTTCTTAATTGGACGAGCACTCAACATGATTCCTGAACGAGCACTCATCGATACAAATAGTTCTCGATTGTCAAGATGGCAATTTTTACAACAACGTGTTCAACAGTTCTGGAATCATTGGTCTACAAGTTATCTTCAGAGACAACTGGCAATCACCAAGTGGCAACGTCCAACTCATCAAATTCAAGTTGGATCACTTGTATTACTCACCGACGAAAGGTTTCCACCAACAAGGTGGCCTCTCGCTCGTATTATCGCACTCCACCCTGGCAAAGATGGGTTGACCAGGGTTTCTACACTCAAAACAGTAAACTCAACACTCACTCGTCCAATCACGAAGCTTGCACTCCTACCAATTGAACCAGAACCTCAAGAAGATGACGAAGAATAACTCAACTGGTTCAATGACATGCTCAACGAAAGATCGCGTACTCAAGAACTCATCAATCATCAACTCTGTTGCTGATAGCGGGCGGAATGTTGCGTAATCGAAACTATAAAAGAATTGAAATTTATTCAATTTAAATTCAAATATAGTTCCACTTCCGGCAGATAGAGGCAGCACCTACTGGAGCCTCGTTCATCAATTAAAACTTGATCATGCGCAGCTCGGCGCATGCGCATCGGCCTTTTTCCTGCTTCGTGTCGTAAAGACGGCCGCCATTATCTTTCGTTATACACATTCAACAGATAACACGTGTTATAATTAATCTTATCATTTTGCGCTCATCTAAGAGTAATTAATTTAAATAATCATTTAATTCGAATCTGCATTCGTCGGGCTCATCAAAACTATAATTATTTATATAATTTTGGGCACCAGAGCTCATAAATAAATTACATAAAAAACTCAAGAATTCCAGTGATCATCGACCACGTTTCTCAAGAGGTTATTTAAACGGGAGACCTCACAGGTGCCCTTTTATTTAATAAATAATTATATCCAGTGTTCATAAAATTAACAGACTCTATTTGATAATTAATTAATTATCAACATGCTCAATATTTTAATAAAATTAAAAGTAAATTCTCGCTCTGTAGCCTCTGCAATCATGCTACCACGTGTTCATAAAGTAAATTCAATTCAGTGCAATTTATTATAAACTCATTCAATTAAATTAAATTAAGTGATAAATAATATTATAAATTAATGAACTCAATTATTCATGCATTTTGTGCTATTAACAATAGTAATTTGAGTGTTCAATAATTAACTTCGCTCGGTAACCTCTGATTTCATGTAACTGTTTTCCATGACATTTTTTGCAATCAACTCAGTGTTCAAATATATTCAAATTAATTATTTCAATTATTTACTCGAGCTCAATTTTCTAATTTGCATTCAATTATTTACGTATTCACGAGCTCAGAAATTTAACAGTATTAAATAATTAAATCAACGATTTAATTGTGTAACCCAGTGATATTATGTGCTGTGACAAATAAAAATATTGTTATATTTTTTTATATGCGTATTTTTCAAATATCCTAACTACCAACCAGTCCTGGCATGTATTTATTTTATTATTATTACAACAGTTAGTTTGATACATTACCTATATAATGTTATGTCAAATCAACTATCTGAAGTTCTCTATCGATAATAATCGTTGTCTTTTTTTATCCTTACTCCTAGAAAACGAGTCTAATTTCATATCATGACTATACACTAACAAGATATGTATGTATAAAACTATTTTTTTATATCAATTAATTGAAAAATCTACCTTCCATTTCGGCTGCCGAATGGCCTTTTTATTTTATAGGAAATAATTTTTTTGTATTTTTACATTTTTAAAAAATATCGTGCACTTGAACTTCTCCCTTTCGTTCTGGTTATCTTCATTGTTATTAATTGGCCGTTGCTATTTCGACTCTACTGTACGGTTTAGCACCGTACGATTCAGTACCGTACGGTATAGTACTGAATTTTATATGCCCATACATGACCATATATACCCGGATTAAGCCATATATGATCTGTAAGATACATGAAAATAGATGATGCCTTTTTATATGTACCCACATATAGTCGTATACAGTAAAATCTCCGTAATGTTAACACTCCTTTCCAGGACCATTCCATAATGTTAACAAATCCTGTCGTCCCCACCATACCAATACTCGTGTCTTATTTGCGCATGTCTGCACCGTAAAAATGCGTAATGTACGAAAAAAAAAATACATTTTTAGGTTAGGATTTAATCGTATGCGTGTAGGTGAGAGGATTCGAATTTCCCGCCACTAAGCTTTTTTTGATTGGTCGTGCGAAAAAACGTAGTAGGAAACAGGATTGTTAACATTAGGGAGAGAATCTTGTTAAATTTAGAGAGAATGTAACACTCCGGAGAGTCACATTAGGGAGATCCTACTGTATTCGCGACTAGAATTTTTTGGAAGGACCTGGCATGGACTTTATCAGTTTAACCATATTTCAAATTAGGTCCAGATCAGGATATCTTGACAAGAAACTGATATGGATGTAACACTTAAGCCTCATTAGGTCCTTATCAGGTCCTTACCAGGATTTCCTCATCAAAACCTTATCAGGATTACCGTCTCAGGTCCTTACTAAGATATCCTCATCAAATCCTTATCAGGGTTGCCTTATTAGTAATTATTTTTAAAAAAATATTAAATTGTGATAAAAAATAAGAAAATTTTAATTCGATCCGGAATGTGATCTATTGTATTAAAAGCATTAATTAGAGGAAGTAAACATGTTTTTTATTGATGGAAAAATTTTGATGACTGCTGGGTTCGATCCTGCACCCTTCCGATTCAAAGTCCTTAGTACTATCCACTGCGCTGACACACATATGTGATCTTATTAATGTAAATATTATATTCATTATGATATCAAAGAATATCTAATGGAGAAGTAAACAATTCGTGCCGCAATGATTGACGTAATTTTTATATAATATTGTTTTGTTCTTTGTTTAATTTTTAGCCTGTAAATATAATATTTAAAGAGATTGGATAACTTTTTTATTAATAAGGATATCCTCATGTGGTCCTAATAAAAAACACGTCAGGTTCACCTGATGACAAATCAAATTTTTTTAAATAAGAAAATCCAAATGTGGTCCTGATAAGGAACACGTCAGGTTGACCCGATGGCAAATAACTTTCTTTTTTAATTAGGATATCTTGATGAGGTCCTGATAAGGAACTCGCCAGGTTCCCTATTAAAGCAAACCTTATATTAATCTGACAAGGTCCTTATGGTACTTCAGGCAAATCAGGAAAAAATTCTAGTCGGGTAAAAAAAAAATCCCTATATTATAATAGACATGAATAATATGTGAAGCCAAACTATTCGTAACGTGATTGGTCAAAAGCAAAAAAATATATGCAAACGACACGAAAATATACATTACAATAAATATATGAAAAACGTGACACGCGCGCGCTTGCGCGCGGACGTAAACTAGTTATATTAAATTAAAGGAAATTTTATGTAGAATCAAATGATATGAGGCAAACCGGGATGTTTTGAGTTGGGTTCGAACCCAAGCTCTCAACATTCCGACTCTCCTGTATAGTACATAAAATACCCGACCTGGTACTTTATAACCTAGATGAACCTTCTACCGCCACCGTCCATCTTACGGTATCAAATAATTATATTAAATTAAAGGAAATTTTATGTAGAATCAAATGATATGAAGCAGACCGGGATGTATATATGGAATTATTTGAAAAGTACATATGCCAATATATTATCATATATGCCATTATTAAGTTATTTATTGCCATATATGATAACTAAAATATGAAAAAATAAATGATGCACTTTTATCTATGAATATATGTCACTATATATGCTCATATATAGTTATGTAGGATCATTTATAGTTATATATATTGACTCATTCGAGAAGCATGGATGCCCATATATGATACACATATTGTCACATATGGTCATATATAATTCGTTTTTCCCGGGGCAATGAATTATTGGCAACAAATTTTTTTTTACTAGACCTGAAATTTTTTTTTTATTTCTCGTCGGTTCTAAATTGTCTGTAAAACCCAACCCACTCTTCGATTTAATCAATTTACAGAAGAAACTAGTGGCAAACTTGTAACAATCGTTCACTAGTTCAATAATATTTTACTGCCTACTAAAAAAAAATTTATAATTTTCAAACATTCAGGAAATTAGTATTTTTACCTTGATTTGAAAAAATCGAGTTTTCACCAGGTGTCGACGTATCGAAGTCTAAGAAGCTCCTCTGACTACTTTCAGAATAATGTCCGAGTGGGTGAGTCCGAGTATGTGTGTCTGTGTGTGTGTGGGGGGGGGGGGGTGGTATGTTCAAATATATATAAATATTCTGTAACATTTAAGCGAATGAACCGATGTGACTTTTTTAGGTAGCATTTGAAGCGGCTCATTAATTCCAATAATTTTTTATAAATTGAGCATAACCGGTACGGTACGTCAAAAATAAAATTTTTTCAAAAATTTTTTTTTCGAATAACTTGTAATGTACTCGATGAATTGATTTCAAAATTCAATCAGCTCTAGAACTTCATAAGCTACGTTGAATGCCACCTTAACTATCAGAAAAGGTTCATTAGTTCAACAGAAACCGTTGTCGAAAGAATTGCGAAGGTTCAACCTAATAGAGTTCGCGTGAATACAAGTGAGACACCAAAGAAAGTGCGTGTAACGGAGGGTTAATAGTATCAGTCACTTTTTTAATTTTTTAACATGTTTTTTATTTTTTAACATCGAGAAATTCATCAAGGAATTATTAATGTCATTATGTAGTTAAGCATCTACTATATGACCACCAAAACAGGCACTTGGCACTTTGTCAAATAACAGAGGAGTATCCGTGCCAGAATTGTTTCCAAGTATGGACTATAAAAACTCGAAAATATACATCTAACCAGGAACAGCACAAGAGGTTGAGTGCCATATAGTGGCGAGCACTGAACTACTTCCGCTGCTGCCGAGCACCGGAGACTTTCTCTTCTTCCACATATATATTCTCACACCAAATATTTCTCTGAAGTCTTTAACATTGAAAATCAAAGAAAATAAAAAAAAAATTTACACATTATCGATACCACCAATCGAAAGAATTTTTTCTGAATCAAATTTCTGTCGTATCGTGTCGATAACTTTTTTTTTTGTTAACTAATGTTATAAACAAATGGGTTTTTTTCGAACTACAGTACCGATACGAAAAGTCGACAAAAAGACGATACTACCGATCGACAGCATTGTTTCTGAAACGAATTTTCATCGTATCTATTTATTTATAACAATAGCTATCAAAAAAAGTCTCTGGACGATACAAGTGAAATTCGTTTCGGAAAAAATGCTGTCGATTAGTGGTGTCGAGATTTCGTCGATTTTTTCAATCCAATCCGGACTTGGAAAAAATCCATTTGTTTATAACTTTAAATAACAAAAAAAATCGGTCTGTCGGTTGACCCTGCGGGCCAGCTCCAAAACTTCCCGCTATTTTCGAGCTCCTCGATCTCGAAAAAATCGTTGTGGATACATTTTCGAGCACTTCGAGCTCGAAAATACTTCTAGATGACTTTGTTTTCGAAAAAAAACGTTTTTTAACATTTTTTCTCCAACGATATCTTTCGAACATTTTAATCGATTGAGACGGTTAAGGTGGCAAACGACGCGTTTTATTGAGTTCTACAGCTCATCAGATTTTGAAATTGATTTATTTAGTCATTTTTGAGAAATTTCGAAAATACTGAAAAAAATATTTTTTTCGATTCTTTCGACATTGGTTTCTCTTGAACGAATGAACCAATTTTGAAGGTTGAGGTGGTATTCGACGCGGCTTATGAAGCTTCAGATCCCAGTCGATTTTAGAATCAATCCATTGAGCACATTACAAGTTATTGGAAAAAAACATTTTTGAAAAAAGTTTATTTTCTGAATATCTCTGAACGAGCCCTACCGATCAAGCTCAATTTTTTTCAGCTCTTAGATATTGATGAGCCGCGTCAAATGACACCTTGACGATCCAAAAGTTACAGATATTTACATACATACAGACGTACGTACATACATACATCCATACACTCGGACATCATCTTAAAATTAGCTAGAATAGCTTCCTAGTACCTCAAAACGTCAAGATCTGTTAGGAATTAAATTTTTGAAAAACGGACTGAAACCAATAACTTCCCGAATTTTTGAAAATCATTAATTTTCTTAGCGGGAAGTTGAAAATCTGGGCGTTGGTTAGCCCTGCGGGCAAGCCCCGAAACTTCCCGCTGTTTTTGAGCTCAAGGAGCTTGAAAACATCACTGAATATATTTTCGAGCTCTTCGCGATCATTAATGAAGAAGCGACTTTTAAATTTTTATTTCCAATTATGTTCGATATGTGTGTAAGAAGCGTAAATTCAACAGAGCAACCTCCACGTAGTACGCTTTGGGTAACGCTAATGCCGGCGGTAAAAAAAAATTGAGTAATTTTTTTGACAATGATAAATCATTGCGGATACAACAAAAAAAAAATTATGAAAAAAAAAAATTTTTGAAAAAGAAAAATTTTTGAAAAAAAAAAAAAATTTTCAAAATTTTTTTTTTTTCAATTTTTTTTATAATCAATCTTTTTAATCAAACAAATCAAGATTATTGGTGAAAAAAACATTTTGAAATCGAAAAAATGAACAAAAACCGAGAAACTACCAATTATGGTGATTTTTGGCAAAATCGATGAATTCAAAGCTTCGGGACGCTAAGAAAGAAAAATCGCAGCGCTTTGAAATTTTCAGGGTTTATTCAGGACACTTTTAGGTTGAAAAAAAAAACGACGATATCCTTTGTTCATCCGTTATATCCAAAGTTATAGCAAGATTTCCGAATATCCTTAATTATGCGAATTTTTACCCGTTTTTTAATAAACATTATCGCTTCAAAAAAAATTTTTCCATCAAAAGCCACTAATTTCGGCTTACAGAGAATGTTTTCCAGTTTTCAAAACCCTACTTTTATTCTCTGTACGACCAATACATCCGAAGTTATTGATTATCAAAGCCAAAATGGACTTTTTTGCTTTGATCAATGATAACTTGGCGCCAAATTGTCGTAGGGACTTTTTGAGGCCGCTAAATTAAAGGGCATAAAATTTCCTAAAAAAGTCATAAAGTCATTTATCCAAAAAGATTTATTGAAGCCCATAGACTTGTTGAAAGACGAGCAAAAATTTTGAAAATTTTTTTTTCGTTGGTTTTCTTAAGATTACTCCGGAACCGCGCATGATAAAAAATGTAAGGTCCAGATATGAAAACTAGAAACTTGAGGCTACAATTTGCTTTTTTTATTTTCACTCTACGATTATTTTTCACCGAGTTACAGCATGTTGAAAATCACCCAAAAATTTCGAATTTTTTTTCTATACCTTAATTTTTGGGACTAGTGTATGAAATATCCGAGAAAAATATTAAAAACTGAGTTTTTTCAATTTCTTGCTGACAATATGATGAAATCTAAACAACAAGTTAGATGTCATTATATAATGATCGAAAGAAACTATAAAGAGAAAGAGTTGGTATGATTTCAGACACATTTTAGCACATTATATTTTGATTTATCCGGAAAAATAACATTTTATGTTATTTTTTTAACTTTTAAACGCCGATATCTTTTGAACTAATTAACCGATTTGGACGTTTGAGGTGGCAATCAGTGAATTTTCTTGAATTGTAGAACTAATCAAAATTTGGAATCGACTGGTTCAACCGTTTCGAAGATATTTGAGAAAACCCGTTTATCACCAACGATATCTCTCGAACGAATCAACTGATTGAGATGGTTGGGTTCGCATTCAACGCGACTTATAAAGTTCTAAAGCGGGTTAGATTTTGAAGCCAATCGTTCAACTCGTTTCTGAGAAATGAATAAAAAACTAAAAAAAAAAATTTTTTTTCCGTAATTCGCAAATACTTTCGAGGACACACACACACACACACACCCCACACACCCACACACACACACACACACACACGCGCGCGCGCACATCTGACGAAAATTCGATTTCCGAAAATCGAGGTGAAAGCAATAATTTCCCGAAATTTTTGAAAATCCTCGATTTTCTTAGCGGGAAGTCAAAAAATCAAAGAGTTCATTCCAATGCCGTTTAACCCTGCCTAAGTAATGAGACTCCTATTTTAGTACAATGAAAACAATTTTATTACTTGCTTAAAAATGAGTGTACTGTAGCCTACTATAGCTTGCTTAATAATGAGTGTGCTATAACGAATACTCATTTTTGTGCGAAATTCACCGCTCTTCAAAAAAGGTATCTTATGTTTTTTTCGTAAATCCAACCGTTTAAACGATACAGAGGCTCGAAAAATTGATTTGTTTAAAAAAATTGGCATTTTAGTTTGAAATCTTATTACATTCTAACATATAGACATACAGCTAAGCGCTCTCAAGTTTTTTGTAGGTAATTTATCCCTCTTCAGAATAGGTATCTTACACTTTTTTTCGTAAATCCAACCATTTAGATGATATCAAAGCTCAAAATTTGATACATTTAAAATAATGTTTTTCGTTTAAAATTAAGCAAAGGGATATACCCAGCTCTTAACATGTTTTTTGTCAAAATTTCACCGCTCTACAAAAAAAAAGGTCTCTTGTGGTTTTTTTGATAAACCTAACTATTTTAGAGATGTTTGCGCTCGAAATATGAAGAATTTTTTTACAGCATTAAAGCGAAATTCCAAGTTGTTATGTCAAAGTTTTCGTTTACCCAAAAGGTTAAATATTCTTTTAAATGGTTAGGTTTATCAAAAAAACATAAGATCTTTTTTGTAGAATAGTAAATTTCTGACAAAAATCTGGGCATCAGTTGGCTCTGCGGACCAGCCCCAAAATTTCCTACTGTTTTCGAGCTTCTTAAGCTCGAAAACATTGATGTGAATACATTTTCGAGCTCGAAAATATTCTTGGATACCATTGTTTTCTCATGAGCTTTTCAAACTCAAAAACATTACAGTAAATTATATCATGATTGATCCGGAAAAAATGACATAAAATGTTATTCTTTTAACTCTTTATCGTTGATATCATTTAAGCTAACTGAAGGATTTTGATGTTCACTGTAGTAATCAGCGCGTTTTATTGAGTTTTCGAGGCAATTAAATTTTGGAAATGATGCGCGGTCGTTTTAAAGATATTTGCGAAAAATCTTTTTTTACCATTTCCTTTTCCAACAATATTTCTCGAACGAATGAAGCGATTAAATGGTTGAGTCGGCAATCGGTGCATTTTATCAAGTTCTAAAAATGAGTAGAATTTAAAAAAAATTGATTCGATTTTTTCAAAGATATTCGAAAAAATCGGTCTGTCAGTTGACCCTGCGGGCCAGCCTCAAAACTTCCCGCCGTTTTCGAGCTCCTTGAGCTCAAAAATACTTTTGTATGCCTTTATTTAAAAAAAAAAAGGTTTTTATCATTTTTTCTCAAACGATATCTCTCGAACTAATAAAGCGATTGAGATTGTTAAGGTGGCATTCAACGCGGTTTATGAAGCTTCAGAGCCCAGTTCATTTTGGAATTAATCCATCGAGCCCGTAAAAAGTTATCCGAAAAAAACATTTTTGAAAAAAGTTTATTTTTGGAATATCTCCGAACGAGCACTACCGATCAAGCTCAATTTTTAGCTCTTAGATATTGATGAGCCGCGTCAAATAACACCTTGACGATCCAAATCGGTTCATCCGTTCAAAAGTTATAGATATTTACATACGTACGTACATGCATACATACATACACTCGGACATCATCTTGAATTTAGTCATAATAGCTTCCTAGAACCTCAAAACGTCGACATCTATTGGAATTTCGATTTTCACAAATCGGGGTGAAACCAATAACTTCCCGAATTTTTGAAAATTTGCAATTTTCGTAGCGGAAAGTTAAAAAAAAGTTTTTTACAATTTATTTCTTCGCCGATATCTCTAGAATGAATTAACCGATTGAGACGAGTAAGCTGGCAATCGACGCGTTTTATTCAGTTCTAGATTCCTAAAATCTAATCAGCTCTAAAGCTCTATAAGCTGCATCGAATACTGCCTCAATCGTCGAACCCGGATCATTCGCTGAAGAGACTTCGAAGTCGAAAGAATTTCAAAACAATTTTTTTTTCTAATCAACTCAAAAAATGCAAAACTGATTGATTCGAAATACTTTTTAGCATTAGAGGCTGAACAATCGTTTCCAATGCCACCTGTTGTAATAATAATAAAATAAATACATGCTAGGACTGGTTGGTGGTTGGGATATTTAAAAAAATACGCATATTAAAAAATATAACAATATTTTTATTTGTCAAAGCACATAATATCACTGGGTTACACAATTAAATCGTTGATTTAATTATTTAATACTGTTAATTGTCTGAGCTCATGAATACGTAATGAATTGAATGCAAAGTATGAAATTGAGCTTGAGTAATTGATTTAAATAATTAAAGTAATTAGTTTAAATGTATTTGAACACTGATTTGATTGTAAAAATGTTATGGAAAACAGTAACATGAAATCAGAGTTTACCGAGCGAAGTTTATAATTGAACACTTGAATTACTATTTTTCATAGCACCAATGCATAATTAAATGAGATTGTTGAGCTTATAATATTTATGATCACTTAATTCAATTAATTTGAATGAGTTTATAATAAATTGCACTGAATTGAATTTATTTGTTGAACACGTGGTAGCATGATTGCAGAGGCTACTGAGCGTAATTTAATATTTAATTTAATTGTAATATTGAGCATAATGATAATCAATTAATGAGAATATTGAGTCTTTTAATTTAATTGAGCACTGGTAATAATTAATTATTTAATAAAAAAGGCACCTGTGATATCTCCCTTGTGAATAACCTCTTGAGAAACGTGGTCGATGATCACTGGAATTCTTGAGTTTTTTATGTAATTTATTTATGAGCTCTGGTGCCCAAAATTATATAAATAATTACATTAATATGTAGTTTAATGATCACTGAAGATTATAAATCAATTACTTTTAATTATTTAATTGAGATGAGCGCAAAATGATAAGATTTAATTATAACACGTGTTATTTGTTGAATGTGTATTACGAAGGATAATGGCGGCCGACTTCTCGACACGAAGCAGGAAAAAGGCAGATGCGCATGATCAAGTTTTAATTTATAAACGAGGCCTCAGTAGGTGCTGTCTCTATCTGCCGGAAGTGAAACTATATTTGAATTTAAATGAAATGAATTTAAATTTTTTTATAGTTTCGATTACGCAACACCACCTAAACCTTAAAAACCGTTGATTAGTTCGAAACACATCGGCAATAAAAAATCCAAATTAAAAATAGAAATTTACTTAATTTTTCCCTGATAACGCATTATGCAATTCATTATGTTTTAGAACTTATACCAGCTCTTTGTCTGTATAGTCTTTAATGATCGCTACATAATTTATTACAATTGGTTTGTTAGTTTGTCCGTGGATATTTTGTCGTACGGTTATTTTGTCCAGAATATTTTGTTGCGGTTATTTCGTCTGCGGATATGAAGCCGCGGCACCATTATATTCATATATAAATTTGCTAATTTAATTCAAAGTTTACTTAACTTTTCACCTTGATCATTTATTAATTTCTGTCCAGAAATATTGAATTTATTAAGCGTATTGTAGGTAAATTTTTGAAAATTAATCATTATTAATTATTCTCAATTTCTCTAATTCTCTGTGATTAATCGATAATACGAAACGTCATTCGTTTTGAGTTCAAGAGGCATTAAAATATCAATGTATTTAAAGGTATTTTTGAGTTCAAAGAGCTTGAATATGTATCAAAGATGTTCTTAAGCTCTTGGAAGCTTGAAAACAGCAGGAAATTTCGAGGCTGACCCGCAAGGTCAACCATTTTTCAGATTTTTTTTCCTTGGTAATTTAAGTTTGTCGTAACCTAGTCCTTATGTTCTCGCAAATCTAAGGGATGATGACCAAGGTAAGAGTGGAATCTCTGATACTGACAAGGCAGCACTAATGTCTTATCGATACCGTGCGTGTGTCTAAGATGGTCATAAAGTACTTGCAGAGCAGCATTATGACGCTGAATATATGCATTTCTTGCTAATACAGGACATGCTGGCAAAAGATGCATAAGCGTATCTGGATGTTGCTTACACACCCTACACAATGTGTCGGGTAGCGGCATCTGGAGCACTTTAGCACGGTATTCGAGAGTGTTGATTACACCATCTTGGCAGGCAAAAATATAGCCTTCAGTGTCGGACATCAGGCCAGCTGACTTAAAGAAGGAAAATGTCAGGTGTGTGGACAAGCCATGATCACGAACGTGTTTAAAGAACACGCTATGCCTGTACTTGTCCATGTGTGTACTGAACAGTTTTTGCTGCTCAGCATTCCTGATGACCCTCATAAATTCCTCGTTAAGGAATTCAATAAGTGGGTTTACTCCTCTAAGAGTAATTATTATAATTATTATTCATGATTATCATCATCAGCAGCAGCAAGCACAGATAAATCAGGATATAAAATGTCAATGGCTTCATGAGAGTTCTGAGACTGTACGGCGTGGAACTGTATGCGATTTGGGACCGTACGATACGGAACAGTACACGGTTTGGAACCGTACGGTGCGGAACCGTATGGTGCAGAACCATACACGGTTTGAGACCGTACGGTACAGAACCGTACGGTGTGAAACCGTGTACGGTAGAGTCGAAATAGACACTTCGTTATTAATTTATTAAATATTGAAGATACGTCAATAACACTATAAATTATATAAAGAATAGAAAAAAATTATTTCACATAAAAAAAAACACATGATTGTTTTATGTTCCTTTTTTAAGTATTTCAAAACAAATATAGTATGAAAAATTATTTGTTTATAACAAATTGTTTTTTAATAAACAAATGTGAATGAAAAACGAATTGTTTTTTTACAATTTTGGAGAACGTGATAAATAATTATTTACAAAAATAAAATATGTATATTCGTTTAAGAAACGCACTATTTGTTCATAAAAAATAGTCCTGCAGGGTTTCTTGTAGATAAATTTTTTTTAATTAATATCCATTAACATTACCCTACAAAATTTCAAAACGTTCCAAATTTTTCTACCTCAGCATTCCTTTAAGCTGACTACCATATTTTATTTAATTATGAAATCCAAAAAAAAAGAGTCAAAAAAGTAGTTTGAAAAAAAATCAATAATGTCAAATATTATAAAATTCAAAGAGTTCTAAAAAATTGAGAATTAATTATATCGACTCATGTACGGTTATATAAATTTTTCTGGTGACATATATGAAAATAAGATATTACTAATAGCACCATCTAGTGGGACTACATTTCATGGAGTTGAATGATTCAATGGTATGAGTGGCAGTATTACTTAGACAGTTTTGTTCATGAGTTTAAATCAGTGAGGTGTTCTTCAAGAGTAGGCCTCAAGAGTGTTTGAATTATATATAGTGTGAACGGCGTAGATGCTAGGTATAGTATTCATGAATAAAGCGCTGTCTTCGGAGCTTCGGCCAGTTCACTCATTTAGTTAAGTATTTAAGTTTGTGGATTTTAGGATCAGACCCCAGGTAGTTTTCTAGCTACTCCTTATACTCAATTCGGTTCTATACTTTTTTTGGCGCCTACAGTATAATTCAGTTCAAAGTCGTTGCTCACATAAAGCTAACTATTTAGTTCAATGAATAAAAATGAATTTGAGTAACTTTCGTTCAGCACCCATGATATATATTAAGACAATGTGAATTGTTTTCGTCATCCTCAGCTTTGCGGTTCCCGTTTTTCTCCGTCTCGTTGCCGTCTGAAATTGTACGTCATAGTGCCGTGGTCACATGACTGGTTTTCACGTTGACGCATGTCCGTAGGGGTGAAGTGAGGACAGAGTTCAGAGGCGAGTCCTAAGCCCTTAATTATCGGTCAATCACTTCGATCCTGGATCAATTAGCGTATATACGTCTTTCTTTATTACTAATTAATATCCATTCAGGCAATACACGCATAATTATTAATCAGGCAATTTACTTGCAATATTCTGTATATTACTGGCAACTCGTTTGCAATTATATTTTACTGTCTAGTTCTTAATTGTTATAAACAAAGTTTAAATAAATTGAATATTACTCTACGTTACCGGCGATACACCCGCGATCTAAATAATTGTTAAAATCAAATAATAAATTCAGTGCAATAACTGCGTTATTCCATGTGGAGAAATATTGTATATTCAGCGTATACTAGGACGACTCTAATATTGTATTTGGCGGAAACGTTTGTCACGTAACGATTCAAATTATTTAATTTTAATTAGTTGTAAGTTTAAATATTTTAATTTGTAAGTTTGAATTTGAATCGTTGCGCGGGCATTCCGCCGGTTGAGACAGCAGTCCGTTCGCGATACTAGCGCATGCGCGCAACGTGTGAGTGAGCACGTGTATGGAATTAATTTATCTTTATCATTTAAAAATATAAACAATTGATTTCTGTTAGTTTAAGTTTTTGTTTAGGATTTTGAAACATTTGGGATGCATAATCCAGTGCCACATTATGCCCCAACTATTGCTTATATTATCTTTTTTGTCAAACTTGTCATCCGATAATTTGATGTCATTGATGTATCGGTGAAAAGTATTGACCACCGGGTAGGGGGAAAATCAATACTTTGTTGACACGAATTTGATGATATGAACTAATTATTATTTAATTTATGGGATAAGATAAAAATACGAACATATTATGAGTAAATAGTACATACATTAGAATAATTATTCATGTATCATTCAGGGGTGGAAAAATTATCTTTATATTTTATATTTTAATTTAAAAACTAGCCCAGGGCTAGAGAAAAATAATCATAAGAGTAATTAGGGCGATTATTGCGCCACGTGAGCGACCAACAGGTGGAGAATAGGATAATTAAATTAGAAAGATACGGGCTATTGTTGTGTACGGACGCTGTCTAAAAAGTGCAGAATTATTATTGCTGATAACGAGTAGTGTTATTTATTAAAAAGTTCTGTTGATAATATTCACCGGGTGAATAAAGTGTATACTTTAATTTTTTATATTATTTGGCTGATAATTGGAGATTTACGAGTAAGTACTTTGTATTTCTTTCGTCGGATAATATTTTTCACGTGATAACCTCCCCCGGTAGTTGTTGGTCGCCGCGGAGAGTATAATTTATAAATATATTAATATCACTGAATGATACATGGGAAAATTATAAATAATTATTGTTAAATATTAATTTTTGTCATATTGTATACAGTATCCGGATATTTTTTATAAATATATATATATATATATACGTATATAAAATATATAGACGTAGTAGGACGTCGCCGGTATACATATATATATACCTATAGTATATATATCTATAGAGCGCATGCAGTACTTGAGTAAATTCCTCAAGTACTGACATCACCATTCGGGTGAAAAATTCCTGAATAATATTAATTAAATAATATTATTATTTAAAATAATCTTTGAGATATTATTATTTATATTTATTATTATTTAAAATAATTAAGTAACTTTATTTTTTTTCATTTTTGATTTATATACCCCAGTGGTCATAGATTATTATTGTACTTACTATTAATTATTATATACAAAAAGAAAATTTATGATTTGGTTGTGTGTGAGCATTAAAAATTCCGTATCTTTCTCTCTCTCACAGGTGTGAGAGATATATTACATGAATTAAAAATAATATCTTTATTCTTATTAACCAAAATTGAATTATATTATTATCTTCTTAAATTGATTATAAGTATTAAGTTTAAATAGGTTGTATTAATTTTGTGTGATAAGAAGTCACCCCAGTGGTGAGGAAAATTTATTATTTATATATATTGTGAAATATTATTATATTTTTATTGTTTAAAAATATAAGCGACCGGAAACCAACAGCTGTCGGGGAAATCTTAATATTTATTTCTCTGGATCTTTTTCCTACTATTTTCCATTTATTTTTCCTACTCTTATTTATTATTTATATGTAATTATTGGTTGTTTATTTACAATTTTTCTATTATCTGTTTAATTTATTGTTTCCCTCGTGTGTTTTATCCGCCTTGTTACGGATCGCTTGCTCGGATTTTCCCTCGTAAATTCCCCCTGAATAAATTTTGTCCGTTTTAAATAAACGGTCTGGCGCCTGCGTGCACTAACCCAGCCTGAGGAGCTAGTTCAGGCATACTAATTATTTATTATTATTATTTTATTTGATCTCAGTATTTTATATCATTTATTATTATTTATTATTGTTTATTTATAATTGGAAATAAATCCATATTTTTCTAATTAATTCCTTCTACGCTACCTATCACTGATCATCCTATTC
This sequence comes from Microplitis deprimator, assembly GCA_964016945.1. Taxonomy (NCBI): domain Eukaryota; kingdom Metazoa; phylum Arthropoda; class Insecta; order Hymenoptera; family Braconidae; genus Microplitis; species Microplitis deprimator. Next base: position 10,078,697 of record OZ024713.1, read on the forward strand.
ATATTCTATTTTACTGGTAAGATTCTAAAATAGTTTAATAAAAGTATCATTAATTAAGTAAGAACTGATAAGTCAATCGTCAATAAGAAAATAATCTATAATCTATAAACCGTGAGGTAAGTTAGTGAGTTTTACATACGTTGCCGAGTTTGAATAAGTGCGGGTCTTTGCTTTGCAAGAACCCCAGCCCACTGCTACGTCCAAGTAAATAAAAATTCGTTAGAGGCCAGCCTAAGCCAGGGTTCATCTCGCGAATTCTGGTGGTTGCTGGTAAAAATCGCGAAGTCAAAAAGCGATTTGTCTCAATACATATATATTTATTACGGTTTTAATGGATCCACTTATTTTTATTAATTAAGTGTGGTCTTAATAAAACAAGGGCCCACACATGTGTAAAACTTAAAGGTGTCTTACGTACCTGTCCAGCTATGCTCAGTAATCTCAGGACGAGGATAAACCCCGTACTGGACCACGCAGTATTAAAATTAGAAGAGAGATCTTATACTTAACTTATCAGGAAGGTTGTTATTAATTCATGAAGTATAAATTTAATATTGACAAATGAAACTATGGCATTTATTTAACGAAGTCGCTTTACAAATGAAAATGAATGAAACCATGAACAATAAATATAGATGACTGATCTAACCAACTCGACTTATTTTAACAAAACTGACTCGACTAACTTGATTAAATATAACGACTCCTCAATTATAAAATATTATTTAACAAATAAAATAGTTAACCCGACAATTAAATAACGACTCGACTCACTTACTCCAACAATTCCAATCCAAGCCAGTCCTTCTTTTCACCGAAACTTTTCCTCCATGACTAAAACCATAACCAGTCCTTCCAAGTCCACCAATCCATTCCAATCCTTTCCAAATCCACCAGGTCCAATCCACAATAGATATTAATATAATAAATTAATTAAATTAAACTTAAGTAAGATAAGCTTCCACGAGTCGTGGGCTTATATTATATATATATGCTCTTGGCCCATTACGAATATAATATCAGCACGTGTAGTAGTAGTAGTAGTAGATGGTAGTCGAAAACCAAGATGGTAGTGGTAGAGCACGTCCGTCCACGGCGGTTGCTGCGTGCCAAGAGAGCGACAGCTCGTCGTCTCTGGGCCTCGTACCTCCCCATTCAGGTTGGCCAACTACTAAAACCAAACGTCGAGAAGCTCGGCCATAGCGACCCCGTCGCGTCAGTGACTGTATTTTCTCAAATGTTGACAGTTGTTGAATAAGGAGGCCGGGTTTTTTGGCGCGAGTCGAAATTCGAATTTAAACGCAAGGTGGAAGCATTCCACCCCGTTACAGTATGAAATTTTATAAAAACAATATTTGTCGGCCTCGATGATAATTATATAAAATTTTATAAAGTTTCATCAAATTTTGCAGTTTTTTGTTGTGATGTAAAATTTGCAAAATCTTCTATTAAATTTTGCGAAACATTGAATTATTTCACAAAATCGTATGAAATTTTATCGATTGAACAATTGCGACACTAAACTTTATAATTTTAATATTAAAAGATTTCAAACTGTCGTAACATTTTCTTTGTCATCCTAAATGATATTTTCGGTATATCATTTCAGAAAATAAAGTTAATTTGTTTATGCTCATGCTACACTATCCAAAAATTCCCATAAAATCCACTCAACTGCGACAAAAACCGCACAGAATCCTATAGACTGTGTTGGTTTCTATGCGATTTTTGTCGCAGTTGAGTGGATTCTATGGGAATTTTTGGATAGGGTAATGATTTAATCTAAAACGTCTGACTAATCTATTATCTAGAATATCAACTACTTTGGCTCCAAAAATATTGGATGTCTAGATGTTATTTACATATTTTTGAAATTCATTCTATGATTCTTTTATTTTAATAAATAGATGATCAAAAACTATGACTCAAAAATTACATCAGTATCGCGTAAAATACTGACTTGCCACCGATGTAAAGGAATGATTTAAGAGTGACATCCATATTACGTATAACCGTGACTTCGCTACTGACATAAATGTATGATTTCAAAATTATGTCATTATGATGTACGATAATGACTTTATTACGACGTAACAATGTGATGTAGACTTTATGTCAAGCGTACGTAATACAAGTCATAAATGTGACGTCATACAAGAGTCATGCTTACATCAATATGATGTCACAAGTTCTTGCATCATACTAAAGTCATGTAGAACGTCAGATTGACATCAAATTTATATAAGATGCCGTGACATTTATATGACCTACGTATGACGTCAAATTAAGGTCATGTGTTCACTGGGAGAGTAATTAATTTATGAGAAATATTTTCCTGCTTAAAATTTTAAAAAAATTTGTTTGGTGCCTACGCGCATGCGCGTTGGGCGTGAGCAAAACTCTCATCACGGGCGTAAAGTATACCGAAAAGTTGACGGGTTAAGACTGTCCTGCATATTTTAGGTTATGCAAAAGTTATATTTTACTGAAATGACAATAATTGAGTTATAAAAAATTTCAAAAACTAATTCAAACTATTAGTTACATATTATCAGTTAATATTCAAAATTCTTGAGCGCCGTTTGCATATTTAAATTTTGGGCTGCAATTTTCAGCATAGTCATGATTTTACAAATATAAACTTGCTGCCACGAGAAAGAAAAAATTTTGAAATCAAAAATCCGAATTTCATTCATTTTTGATATTTTCAAAATTCTTGAGCGACCTCTTAAAAATTTTTTATCGAGCTGATTTTTGGAGGCTTCTTAAAACATCGTAAACAAACAAATTTTCATGCGAGATCGAAAAAAAAAAATAGTCGGTTTTTTTGCGCCACCCTAATATACACAGAAAAAAAGGAATTCTTGGGTCAAGAAGAAAATCGGTTCCAAAGATAAATTCTTAAATACAAATATCCTATTTTCTTGTTTGAAAGAAATTTCTCTTGGTGAAAAATTGTTTTTTTTTAATTAAAATACATAAAGCTGTCCAATAAAGAAATTCAATCTTGATTTAAAAATATAAATTTTTGATTTAAATGTTTTTAGTTTCTCCGACCAAGAAAACAACCTCATTGGTTCAAGAAAATTTAGCCCGTGGTTTTAGAAGATACCAACTCATTCTAAAAACATCGTTTTCTCGAATGTAGTCGATATCGATTCATTTCGATACATACAGTTTTTAAACGGATTCACATTCAACTCACTCCACACTGTTAAAAATTTTTGTAAAATTACAAATATTTTACAAAACAAAATATGAGTAAAATTACAAATCAGTGTGTTTTCAATACAATATACAATACAATTTGAGTAATCTACCAAAACGTGTCAGGAAACCTACCGAGATAAGTTGGTGTTTTACTATCTTTATGTAGTAATCCTATACGATTGTGATTTTACCACACCGTTGATCAGTTCCCGATGAAAAGTTTTTAAAATTTACAAACATTGTTTGTAATATGATGTACTACAATTTTTTGTAAATTTACAAAAAAAAAATTGTAACTGAAATTATAATAGTCATTAAAAGTTTACAAATATTATCAGTATTTTTACAACTCTGACTTGTAAATTACAGAACCCATTGTAATTTCGCCGAAAATTTTTATTTTTCTAACTCGTTTTTTAATTTTACCAAACCGTTGACTAGTTTCCAATTAAAAGTTTTTGAAATTTACAAACATTGTTTGTAATTTAATTTACTACAATTTTTTATAAATTTACAACAAAAAATTGTAACTGAAATTACAATAAAGCCATTAAAAGTTTAAAAATATTTTCACTATTTTTACAACTCTGACTTGTAAATTAAATAACCCATTGTAATTTCGCCAAAAATTTTTATTTTTCTCACTCGTTTTTTAATTTTACCAAACCGTTGATTAGTTTCTAATAAAAAGTTTTTAACATTGACAAACGTTATTTGTAATTTGATTTACTGTATACTTAATACAGTATATTAAATTACAAAAAATTTCCAATATACATTGGTTAATAAAATTACAACACTTGGATTGTAATATTACTAAACTTAATGCATAATTTAAGCATAAAAATATGTCGATTTGAAAAAAAAAATTCTCTCTCAAGATAAAAATATCAAGATAATTAATTGTTTGGTGCGAGATAATATTGAATTTCCAGATTTTTCCGGATTCGAGTTAACTGTTTTTTCTACATAGTTATAATTTACAAGAAAATCAGATAATTGTAAAATGCATTAGTAATCAATACTAAAAGTTGGAATTATTATATAATATAAAAATTAGAGTGTGCCGAAAAACATTATTTTTTTGGCACCACCAGAAATTGATGAAATATGTCGAAATAAAAATTCTGTCAGAAGATCGGCTCTTAAATTTAAGTTTTAGAAGTAGCCCATCGCATTTTTCGATTTCCGATTTAAATAACATAAGAAAAATTTTTTTTACAGTTTAGAATTTTATCACTGACCAGGGAATTAGTTTATCAGAAAAATCAATGAATACTTGTGTTGATAATTGAACGCTTTACAAAAAAGGTCTCTTATAATTGTTTGAAAGTTATTCAAGGTCACAGTTGGATTCATAGTAAATTTTAGGATTATTTGACTTTCGGTGAAACTATCAAACTTATCTTAAAATGTGATAGATTCTTTTATGTAAATTATTTCCCTTCCTACATTTTATTTTTCACAAAGTAATACAGTTCACTTGAACCAAGAAAATTAATCTTGATACAAGAAATTTTTTTTAACGATTCAGAAAATTAAAATTTTCTTGCACCTAGTAAATAAATATCTTGAATCAAAATTTTTTTTCCGCAAGTCAACATATTTTTATGCTTAAACAAAAAAATTTTTACTCGTTTTAAGAGTTTTTTTTTTCTAAATATATTTTTTTTTAAGAAAGATGTGTTAGTTTTTTGGAGCTAGATTATATTTTTAACTTCCCGCTAAGAAAATTGCAAATTTTCAAAAATTCGGGAAGTTATTGGTTTCACTCCGATTTGTGAAAATCGAAATTCCAATAGATGTCGACGTTTTGAGGTTCTAGGAAGCTATTATGACTAAATTCAAGATGATGTCCGAGTGTATGTATGTATGCATGTACGTACGTATGTAAATATCTATAACTTTTGAACGGATGAACCGATTTGGATCGTCAAGGTGTTATTTGACGCGGCTCATCAATATCTAAGAGCTAAAAATTGAGCTTGATCGGTAGTGCTCGTTCGGAGATATTCCAAAAATAAACTTTTTTCAAAAATGTTTTTTTCGGATAACTTTTTACGGGCTCGATGGATTAATTCCAAAATGAACTGGGCTCTGAAGCTTCATAAACCGCGTTGAATGCCACCTTAACAATCTCAATCGCTTTATTAGTTCGAGAGATATCGTTTGAGAAAAAATGATAAAAAACGTTTTTTTTTTTAAATAAAGGCATACAAAAGTATTTTCGAGCTCGAAGAGCTCGAAAACGGCGGGAAGTTTTGAGGCTGGCCCGCAGGGTCAACTGACAGACCGATTTTTTTATTTGAAGACAATAAATTTTCTCGGAATAAGTGCTATTTTTTAACGGCAAAAATTTTTGTATGCTCCAACCAAGAAAAAAATGCTTAAACTAAGAGAAAAATAACTTGGGAGTGAAGTTACATGTGTATATATGTAGGAGAGAGAAGTCACCGGTGCTATAAGCAGCAGTGGAAGTAGTTCGATACTCGCCACGAGATCGCGCCCACCAGTTGTAGTGTCCCTTGTAAGAAACATATTTTAAAGGTGTTATATTAAATGTTGGAAGCAATTTCCGCACGAGTACTCCTCTGTTATTTGACAGAGTGATAAATTCTTTTTTTGGTGGTAATATAGTATATTCTATACTACATAATGACAAAAATATTTATTATCAATGCTTCCATGAATAATTTTTCTTAGAAATTAAACTTGGACTTACAAAAAAAAAAATATTGTAATAAAAAGTATAAAGTTTCTACTATATGAACAAAAATTCACAGTTTATTTAATACATTGTATAGGAATTTAATTGAATATAGTTCTATATAATTATATATAATTTTTTTACCCGGGAACCTAGTTAAAATAAATTGTTTAGTAAAATTACAACGTTTTTATTGTAATATTACTAAACAAATTTTCGATAGATGTTTAGTAATAATATAATGAATATGCTGTAATTTTTTTAAACTCTGTTAAAATAAATTGTCTAGTAAATTCACAACATTTGTATTGTAATGTTACTTAACAAATTTTCGATAGATGTTTAGTAAACTTCAACGAATATTTTGTAATTTTCCTAAATGGAGTTGGAACAAGTCGTATAGTAAATTTACAAAACTGAATGGTATTATTAAAAAATTGTTATGCCTTAAAACTTCCTACACATTTGTTGTAAATTTACTACAGAAGGTTTTAACAGTGCAAGTAAAGATTAATTTATTTCAAAATTTGATAACATTTAGTTCAAAATGAATGTAGACATCTTAAAACGATTAATTTTAGATTTAAAAAATAACAAAATTAATTTTAAAATTAAATTATACATTAATGTCAAATAAAAAATACTTTTATTTTAAATATAATAAATCAGTTCAAATTTAAATTACTTTTTTTTACTAAAAATTCAATTTTCGGAATATATACATTAAATCATCAAAATATATTGTGATTTTATATTACAATACAAAATTTTTTTTGTTTACAAAAATAAATAAAAGGTTATGTTATTTATCCTGGCTTCATTGACACCATCAACTGCATGATACCACACTGAAAAGGAATGAATTTTATATGAATTCAGGACCAGAAATGAAAACAAACTTGACTATCTGATATGATTAAAAACAGCATAAATAATAATTAACTTACTTTTCTGAGATTGAAACGACACCATTTAAATTAACTTGAATCAGGAAAAAACACCAGATAATATGACTAATAACTACAATAACTCACATTTTTACTGAACACTTTAATTCGAAACAATTTATGTATATGAATTTGTTAATTGTACAATTAATAAACTAATACTATTAAAATATTGGTGTGCAATATATAATTGCACACATACGGCGACAGCGCTGAAAAGACTAGTTTCATTTTTTTGCGATCTTCGGGCGTCTCCGTGTATACACAAAGTGTCCGAAGTAGAGAAGCAGCATAGACCCGAGTGCCGCTGTTACCCGAATGCTGCTATGGACAAAAACCAAGAGCTTGATTTTTTTGACTTGAATTTTTTTTATTTTTGTTTTAAGCAATAGCCACTAGTTGATTTAAGAAATCTGACTCCTTACGTAGAGAAGTTGAATTTCGTAGAATAAAATATTTTATACATAAATGAAGAAATTCGAAATATTAATTCAAAAAATAATTTACTTTCTTTAATAATTTTTTTTTTTGAACTGAGATGATATATTTTTAACTTAAAACTTTAACCCATTTGAGTCGAAAAAATAACTTTTTGAATCAAAATAATCAAAATTAAGAGAAAATTTTCTTCAATCAAGATATTTTCCAATTTCCTAAATATTCTCTTGACTCAAGATAATTCTCTTTGAACCAAGATAACCTTTCGTTCAGTGTATATATATTAAAACCTATTTCCATTTCAGCGGCCGAATGGCCTTTTTCTAATATTATTTTGAGTTATTTTTAGAGAAAATTTGTTTTTTTTAATAGACTCCAAGAACTTATTGTGCAGCTAATAGTGATGATTTTGCGGAAGTGTTAAATCACGTATCCAAATCAAATCCTGATGTTCAGATTGGTGCTACTGGAATTTCTATGGGAGGGTTTGTATTTTTTTCTATAATTTTGTGGATTAATTCATAAAGTTTTGATTGGTGATGTATATGATTTTTCTTAGCTTGATATTGGGAAATTATTTAGCCCAAGAACGTGAAGTTGCGGTCAATAAGCTGCAAGCAGCATTTGTTTTATCAGTGCCATGGAATGTTTTCGAAGGTACCAAAAGTATTGAGAGTGGATTAAATCGAATGTTGAATCGATATTTGGCTAAAGCAGTGAAAAAAAGTTTTAAAAATATGCATAACAAAGTGCAGGATTTACTTAAAGAAGATCTAACTGAGGCTTTCAAGGTTGTACTTGAATAGATACTTTAATATTACTTTTATAATTTTTCAGTTCGACATTCCAAGGATTTTTGTTTTAAAACTTTTACGGTTTTAAACAAAAATTACGGTTTCACCTAATGAATAAGAAGTTATGTCAATTGTTAAATTTTCAAAAACTTCATTGTATAAATTATACAGCTTATGTCTTTTTAAGGTTCCAAAAGATTGATAAATAGTTTATAACTATCATTGTATTCTTTTGAAACTAACTGCCTCTTTCATAATATTTTGCATGAACTATTCGTGTTGAATACCTTATTGGAGGTATTCGGAACTATTTTAGTATAAAAAATTAATTTTATAATTAGCATTTTTTACCATTTCTTTCTCCCGCGATATCTCTCGAACAAATTAACCGATTGAGATAGCTGAGGTGGCGGTCAATGCGATTTATAAAGTTCTAGAGCTTATTAGATTTTAAAGTCGATCGTTCGACTCGTTTCTGAGAAATCAATAAAAAACTAAAAAAAAAAAAATTTTTTTTTTTCGTAATTCGCAAATATTTTCGAGTCTACTTGATCAAATGATCTGAATTTTCAGGAAAATTGATGGCCAAGAAGCTCTTTCGATTGCCGCAGGATCCATTTAAATCGATTCAGTAGTTAAAGAGTTATAGACCGGTCACACACATACACACACGCACATGCACACACACACACACACACACACACACACACACACACACACACACACACACACAAGCACATACATACATACAGACACTTGGACATCATTCTGAAAATAGTCAGGATAGCTTCCTAGGACCTCAAAACGTTGACATCTGATAAAAACTCGATTTTCGAAAATTGGGGTGAAAACAATAACTTCCCGAAATTTTTGAAAATCATCGATTTTCTTAGCGGGAAGTTAAAAAAAAAAAATTCGGGCGTGTGAACTTTAAGTAATAAAAATCTTATCCGTGATAGATTTTTAGTCAACAAAATTTTATATCTAATCCGGAGATACGGCAGTGTCTCGCGCCAAGTACACGTTCAAACACATATGTGTATGCGTGTACATGGGCGGCGCGAGACGACCGTGTCTCTATTCTCGAGTCAGAGACTTGTTTAACCTCACTCATATTTCAGATTGATAATTATTAATAAATATAGCAGATTTTCATATTTTATCGGTTTATTTATTAATAATTATCTTATTTCTAGCGAATTTACTCATAATTTTCGTAATTTCATGATCTAATGAAAAAACAAAACTTAAAAAATTTCTCTTGCGCCGATTTAGGGATCCACAAGAAAAAACTTGGATTTTCGTCGAATTTTCGCCTTTTAGATAACTTCATATCATAGCATGACATAAAAGTTGCTGACTCAAATTCTTTTTTATAGAAATCTCCTCAGGTTAGCAACTCAACAAAATTAAATTTCTATAGTATGTGTATTTTATGGTGTGTTCGGATCCTTCACCCCGGCGCACTGGAATGTCTGCCATTTACCCGGGAAAATTAAAATTCAGAATTCAATTATTTAAAAAAATTGAATAACCAATAAAAAAAAAAATGTATGAATTATCAAGTGTGCTAATTAAAGTAAAATTTAAGTCAACAGATCTTAGTATCGTGATTATAAATAATCTTTATTTATAACATCAATATAAATATAAAAAAATCGATCATTCATTATTAAGGCCATTTTGAGACAAAGCCTCTCACTTTTTAATATTGTGGGTGTAAACGTAGCAGACATGAGAACATTTTTAAATTACTTATAAATGAATTAACCAATTAAAAAAACAAAATTTTAAAAAATGCAAGTACTGATTTTTTAATTTTCTAAAAGTGCATTTTTTTTTTATTATATAAAAATTTTATTTTATTATTTCAAAATTATAAAAATTTTCAGCTGTTCGCTACCTTTACTATCTTTTTACAATTTTCAATGACTTTCAGCTGTCATAACCGTTTTAAAATTAAATTATTTAATTAAACAAAAATTAAAACGTTAATTGAAAAAAGGACAACGTAGATGTAATTTTACGGAGCTATAGAATATTCAAACACGGCAACGTATGTAAAACTCACTAACTTACCTCACGGCTTATTACTTATAAATTATTTTCTTATTATTGATTGAATTATCGTTTATGACTTAATTAACAATGCTCTTATCAAACTACTTGAAAATCTTACCAGTAAAATAGGACAGAAATAGAATGAACAGTGATAGACAGAGTAAAATGAATTAATTAGAAATGTACAGGTTTATTGCCAATTATAATAAGATTCAACTACTTACAATAAACGTTTCTACAAAATACAATACAGTCCTGGTATATGCAGGATACAACGCAGTTTCAGCACTCTAAATTTATGATTTGGCTCTGAGATTATTTATAATAATTAATGACTAAACTGTTACATCCTGGAGTCGTGTCGGCTTGTGATCTGCCAGCGCGAATTATTCGAATTGGACGTGACTGTAGATCTTCGGATACATGGGTAGTTCTTGAAAGCTCGAAATAACTTGGTCGTTAATTAAAGAATAAATATGTTCGATTTATTCATATAAAATAGGATAGTCAGAGAATTTGGTTGAAAATACACTTGAGTTTTACAATTACTATTTGACAAATAACTTCGAGTCAAAAGAATAATACTATTTAATTAAACCGGGAGTTTCCTTGCGTGTACTAAGCCGCACTGTTATAATTTCTACTTGATGTGCGAGTATGAGAGCGGTGAGAGTGAGAGAGGGATGCATTGGGCTTCGGCTTTTCATATCATCTCGCGAGCTAACACCCAACACAGAAAAAAAAAAATTCTCGACTGAAGATAAATATTCTTGATTCAAGAAAATTTTTTTGGAGACCTAAACTTTCTCAGATAAAGTAGAAATCTTCTCCGACCAAGACGAATTGTTTTTAACCAAGACAAATTCACTAGGCTCAAGAAAATCTTGACTTGGTTCCCGAAAACATTTGTCTTCAAAAATATTTTCTTGACTCAAGATAACTTTTTTTTCTGTGTAGAGAAAAGTGGGATAAGGTATTAGGGCCTTATTCCCAAAAAAGTGGGAGTTTGTTATCATCGTTCGACGCTGATGCAGTTGCGTCAGCAGTCGGACGATGTTTCTCCAAGTTTCCAGATATTTCCGGAAAAAAATAGTTTCCATTTCTCTATTCTTTCGATGTTCGTTATTTGTCGTACAATCGTTCTTATCTATTCTTATTCATCAACATTCTTTTAGAGAAATCGTTGGCGATGAATAAGTATTCTAATGCATTAAAAATATCTTATCTATTTGACTATTTTTAGATGTATGTCTATTAATACACATTTAAAGAAAATATATTATTATTAATAATACAATTATTTAAATATATTGATTCGATTGGTCTCAGTTCGGTCTCTTATTATTTAAGATTTAAAAATTGGCAGAGCCAATATTTTATAATAATGAATAAGCGATGCGACTTATTGCTAATTGATCCAGGATCGAAGTGATTGACCGATAATTAAGGGTCTAGGACTTGCCTCGGGACTCTGTCCCCACTTCACCCTTACGGAGATGCGTCGACGTGATAATTAGTCATGTGACCACGGCACTATAACTTATGTAGTTTCAGACGGCAACGAGACGGAGAAAAATGGGAACCGCAAGGCTGAGGACGACGAAGACAATTCACATTGACTCAATATATATATATATATATATATATATATATATATATATATATATATATATCTTTAGCCAAGGGGATTTATGAAACCATTTCTAGATGTCGTGTGAAATCTTGTGAGACCAACTTAGCACTTATGAAGCCAGGCCTCACAAGTTCCTCTCGTTAAAAGACACTTGTGGACCTGGCTTCGTGTGACATCTAGAAATAGATGTCACCACAATGGCGAGCCAGGCGCCATAACTTACCTATCACATCACGAAATGTATATAATTATATACACCAACAAAAGTGTATATAAAGTTGAAGGATGTTAAAAGATACTCAAGAACCAAGATTTTTTTTTATTTATCATGAAATAATTACTGTTATCGCATGCACCAAAATGCATACAGAAATATAGATCTATTTTGAAATATTGGATGCTAATTTTGAGTATGCAAATAATTTAAAAATAAATATTCCATCCAGTTTTTGCAATTAAAATAAATTATCAGTACTTGGTAACTTTATCTCAAAAAATTATTTATACACGTGATTTCGATTATATACTTTCAGCCTATAGAAACAGATACGAAAAGGATTTTGTGAAGCCATAGAAATTTTTTCGTTTTTTCCTCCTTCTATTCACACAATAATAATAATTCTCTTCTATAAATTAGAAATATGATTGATTTATCCAGAATAAGACATTTAATTTTCGATGTGATTAGTTTTTGAGTCAAGTTCTTGGTACATTAGGTTGGTTGACAATAATCATTTAGCATCAAAGTATATATATATATTAGGGTGTGCCAAAAAAATCGATATTTTTTTTTTCGCTCTCCGCCCAAAATATCGTAGTATATGTCAAAAAAAAAATCCTGTCCAAAGCGGAGCTCATAATTCTAACTTTAAGAGGTCCATTATTGAATCTGAAATTTTCCCATTTAAATAACATAGGAAAATGGTTTTCTTACATTATTTTCGCCTGCAAACTATGAATAAATTTTCTTTCCAGGAAATAAATGAATAATTCTTATTTGGCATTAAATTTTGAACAAAAAATTTCATTAATTCATATTTCTATCATTATTATTTGAATTTCTACAGAGTCTTGAAAATATAATTTTTTTTAATTTTACGTTTTTTATATTTTTAAGCCAAACTATTAAAGGTAGAACAAAAAGTCAAATGAAAATTTTGTAGTCCATCTGACGTACTACAAAAAAGTTTCTTACAAATTTTTTTTTATATCAATATTTACAAAGTAACAGACCTTTAAAGTCTTATTTTTTTTCATTTTAACTTTTAAAAAGTATACTATTGATGGCAGCACAAAAAGTTAGGTGGAAATTTTTTAGTACATTGAATATACTACAAAATTATAAGGGTGAGATTTTTCGTATCCTCAACTGTTGAAAGTTACAGGTCCATTAATTCATATTTTCAAAGTGTTTTCAAGTGTATAAGTTAAACTATTGATGATAGAAAAGAAAATTCAATAATAGTTTTGCAGTACGTTTAACGTTCTACAAAATTAGTCTCGGTAAACTTTTTGTGTTATCAGTAGTTAAAAATGTCAGCGATCTTATTAAAATTTTCATGATTGTTTTGTTAAATAAATATCAAAAGTTGCAAATAAAGTTGTTATCAAAGCAAATGATTAGATTATCAACTATAAGCATTTATTTAATTATTTAATATAAATTGAAATATAAGTACAAAAAGTTTACCAAGACTAATTTTGTAGAACGTTAAATGTACTGTAAAACTATTATTGAGTTTTTTTTTCTATCATCAATAGTTTACCTTATACACTTAAAAAAACTATGAAAATATGAATAAATGGACCTGTAACTTTTAACAGTTGAGGATACGAAAAATCTTACCCTTATGATTTTGTAGTATATTCAACGTACTTAAAAATTTCCACCTAACTTTTTGTGCTGCCATCAATAGTATACACTGATAGAAATTTGATATTTACTCAAGAAATATTTTTTTGAGCCAAGAATTTATTTCTGAAATATCTTTGATGGATAACTCTCGTGTCTTGACCCAAAACTATATTATCTTCAATCGATACTATTGAATTCTTCAAGCAAGACCACTTGTCTCTTCAACTAAAAATGTCGTATTATTATTTTAAGAACTTTAAATTTTTGGTTCAAGTAATAATTCCTTGATGAAAGATGTTTTTAAAGAAATGAAAAAAAAATTTTTTTTTAAATAAATTTTTACTTTAACATACCTGAAGCAAATGAATGTAGTCCTAAAAAATCACTATAAAATATTTTATTTTTAAAATAAAAAAAAAATTTTTTTTCAAGCTGAGTAAATTGATATCTTGATTTAAAAATCGCGCCATTCTCGAAACAAGTCAGTAATATCTTAAACCTACATTTTGCCTATCTTAATTCAAGAGCAAGAAATTCTTAAGCGAAATATGTCAGAATTTTGTTTCAAAACAAAAAAGGCTTCATCGAAGAATAAAATTCTCAAACGAAGGATTTTTTTCTTTATCCGAGAATTTCAATTTTTTGGTTCAAAGACTTACTTCTTGAATTAAGACAATTAAAAATTTTGAAACAAGAACCACATTTTGAAGAAAAAATTTTTCTTGAATCAAGATAGTTTGTCTATCAGTGTACTTTTTAAAAGTTAAAATGAAAAAAAATAAGACTTTAAAGGTCTGTTACTTTGTAAATATTGATATAAAAAAAAATTTGTAAGAAACTTTTTTGTAGTACGTCAGATGGACTACAAAATTGTCACTTGACTTTTTGTTCTACCTTTAATAGTTTGGCTTAAAAATGTAAAAAACGTAAAACTAAAAAAAATTATATTTTCAAGGCTCTGTAAAAATTCGAATAATAATGATAGAAATATGACTTAATGAAATTTTTTGTTCAAAATTTAATGCCAAATAAGAATTATTCATTCGTTTCCTGGAAAGAAAATTTTTTCATAGTTTGCAGGCGAAAATAATGTAAAAAAAAACATTTTCCTATGTTATTTAAATGGGAAAACTTCAGATTCAATGATGGACCTCTTAAAATTAGAATTATGAGCTCTGCTTTGGACAGGATTTTTTTTTTTGACATATCCTACGATATTTTGGGCGGAGAGCGAAAAAAAAAAATATCGATTTTTTTTGGCACACCCTAATATATGTACATTTAATGGTGTTAATAAATATTCCTGCTAACAGATACTTATGAACCACGGATTTTTTTTTTTTATAATGGAATAGCCCCTATTATCACGTGCCTAACAGGTGTGAAGAATTTTATTATCAAAACTAACGAAAAAATTTTCTTATTTCGAAATATTCAGTCAATTTCTTGTATATTTTTTTTTTTTTTCAACTAAATATACTACCCAGATATAACCATCGAAATAAAGTATCGGTATTGGATACTTTTATGAAAGAAGTCCGTAACAACATAAGATTTTTATCGCGTGAGAATCACAATACTTGTCAATTATTTCGAAAAATTGTTCATACACGTAATTTCGATTATTAACTTTTAGTCTATAGGAACAGATGCGAAAAAGGTTTTGTGAAGCAATTCAAAATTCTCAATATACTTACGAATGAATACTTACGATTTAATAGAATTTGAGTGAATGATAATAAAAAGATATTATCATAAACAATCTATCGATTGATTGAAGTGCCTGTAGGTTCAAGAATTGATACTCCAAAAGATATCCTATGCGACATTTATATAAAATATTGAATTAATTAATTGAGACATTCATATTGTTTGAAGATTGCAAAATGTAGATTACTTAGATACTGATGAAGTTTATTTTCCAGAAACCCTAAATTTGATTGAAGAAATTGAGTTGAAAACCTTGAGAAATAATAGTTTAGACAATTTTTTCTTTTTGAATCAGTACTGTTTGACATCAAACTATATGAATATTAGACTGTTTAAAAAAATAACACTAATTTTTTGTTTTTTTCATTACATCGGAAATATTCCTGAAAGTCAAAAAAAAAAAAAAAATAATGTGAAAGCTAGAGCTCTTGATAATAAAATTAATAACTGCCGCATCGCAATCTTCTACTTCCTGTTTAAATAGCATAAAAATTGTTTTTTTAATTTTGAAATTTTATCACACATCAGCGAATCAGTGTATCGGAAATAACGATAGGTATTTTTGTTAGAAATTAAACGCTCGATGTAAAATAAAGGTCTCTTATCACTTTTTGATAAATCCAACTGTTCGAAGGATTGGAGCTTAAAATTGAATTTATAGTAAATTTTAAAATCTTTTTACTTCTCCGGGGAAACAATCTAACTTATCATAAAATGTCTTGAGATCTTTTTTGTAGACAATTTTATTTCGTACAAATTATTTCGAATGAAATTTTTTCTAATTCTGCATAATTTTCTAGTTGTTTCCATTACAATGTCAAGCTCTTGAAATCAACCAGAACACTATTTCTTTATGATCGCAATACTTGTAAATCATCTCGGAAAATTGTTTATACACGTGATTTCGATTATTTAATTTAGCCTATAGGAACAGATGCGAAAAGGGTTTTGTGAAGCCATTCAAAATTTTCTATTTTTTACTCCTCCTATTCGCACGATAATAATAATTCTCATTTATGAATTAGAAATATGATTTATTTATTCATAATACGACATCTGATTTTCAATGTAATTAGTTTTTGAATCAACTAATTAGTACATTAGGTTGATTGACAAGTATCGTTTGGCATCAATTATATATTTCAGTTGAGATGTCAATAAATATATCTGCTAAAAGATACTTATGAACCACGATTTTTTGGTCATTTCCCACGAGAGAGCTATTTTTATCGTGGATTGAATGGTATAGAGAGTTTTTTTATCACAACTGGCACAAATATAGTCATATTCCAAAATATTACATGTTAATTTTTTATGTATTTATTTTTTCAACGAAATATACTGCTCAGTTATAACTATCGAACTAAAGTATCGGTATTGGATACTTTTATAAAATGAGTCCATAACAACACAAGATTCACAACACGAGAAAATCACAATACTTATAAATTATTTCGAAAATCTGTTTATACACGGGATTTCGATGATTTACTTGTAGCCTATAGAAACAGATGCGAAAAGGGTTTTGTAAAGCCATTCAGAATTCTCCATTTCTTACTTCTTAGCACGATAATAATAATGATCATCTATAAATTAGGAATATGATTTATTTATCCGTAATATGACGTTTGATTTTCGATGTAGTTTTTGAATCAACCAATTAGTACATTAGGTTGGTTGACAAGTATCGTTTAGCATCAAGTATGTTTCAATTGAGATATCAATAAATATATCTGCTAAAAGATACTTATGATCCACGATTTTTTGGTCATTTATCACGGTAGTGCTATTTCTATCTTGTGCATTGAGAGGTGTCGAGAGTGATCTATCACAAGTGGCACAAATATAGTCATATTCCAAAATATTACATGTTAATTTTTTATGTATTTATTTTTTCAACGAAATATACTGCTCAGTTATAACTATTGAACTAAAGTATCGGTATTGGATACTTTTATAAAATGAGTCCATAACAACACAAGATTTACAACACGAGAAAATCGCAATACTTATAAATTATTTCGAAAATCTGTTTATACAAGGGATTTCGATGATTTACTTTTAGCTTATAGGAAAAGGGTTTCGTTAAGCCATTCAAAATTCTCCATTTCTTACTCCTTATCGCACGATAATAATAATTCACATTTATAAATTAGAAATGTGATTTATTTATTCGTAATATGACGTTTGATTTTCGATGGAGTTAGTTTTTAAATCAACTCATTAGTACATTAGGTTGGTTGACAAGTATCGTTTGGCATCAACTATATATTCCAGTTGAGATATCAATAAATATATCTGCTAAAAGAAACTTATGAACCACGATTTTTTGGTCATTTATCACGAAAGAGCAATTTTTATCTTGTGCATTAAATCGTACAGAGAGTTTTTTATCACAACTGGCACAAATATAGTCATATTCCGAAATATTACATCCTAATTTTTTATGTTATAACGGTGGGCCCTGGCTGCAGCGTGTCCAGTAGCCACGAACCACAGTTAATAAATTTCCCGAATAATTTAAATTAATTAATAGTAAATTTTTAAATATAAATATTCATTAAAGATTGGTTTTATTGCTGATTCAGAAAACGGGAAATAGATCTCAGGAAGCAGGTAGACTCGTTTTGACCGGACACGCGGCTGAAATAAACTTATTCTAGACGACGCTGGTGATGAAAGAAATTTTATCAAGAGACTCAAATTTAATTATATAAAATTTAGTTTGATTTAATCAAACCCAAATATGTACAAATATTTCCCCTTTTATTAATAAATTTATGACTTGTGAGAATAATTAGGCGTCCAGCGACAATGGATAGATTTACTAAGCGCGCAAATATTTATTGGACGCGAGGAACAATATTATTAATTAATGACGTAGTGTCGCGTTGAAGAGAGAGAAAATATTATAAAGTGTACATATATGTAAATATATGTAAATATGTATATATATAAAATTATCAGAAATCTTATGTGGTTTAGTAAAATTGACGTACAGTTGGAATGGGCCTTCGCTGCATTGTAGGACCTCCGGGTTTGATGATGAACTTCTACAGGTTCCTTGGCTGCTGGTTCCCAGTGCACTACTCACAAACACTATATATATATTTTTTTCCACTTATGGTTTTTCAAACCAAATTTCCAAAATCAAGATACTCTCAGGAAAATTTTAAATAGAACGTTTTATTTGCTTAAAGCATGATTCGTCGCACGATGACTTGAACTCGAGTGTCCTCTTAGGTCAGCTCGTCTTAGACGCCGACCTCCGTTGACCCCTACTTAATGATGCGCACTGACCAATTCACGGTCACCTGCTGCGAAAAATCATCCCCTATGGTCTAGCGCCTAACTCAGCCAAACTCAACAATCAGGCAGCGATGAGAGAGAGAGAAAAAGACCAAACCGAGACCGAGACAGCGAGAGAGCTGCACTCTCACGTCGTAAACCACTGCTGCCCGGTTACACTCCCCGTCGCCAGACTTGAGATTGGGGCTCGGAAGCTGGAAAAGACTAAATAAAGTTACACCATTTTTGTCAACCTGGGACTGCGCCTGGGCAATTTCAAATCAGGTACATAGTGATTGCCCAAATTTTTCTCAGTCTCTGATTTTAATTCTACAACTAAAGGGCTGATGATTTTATTTACAGTGGCCGGTCCTCAAAATTTATGAGCCAAACTAGGCGAGTATTTGTCAGCTTTCTTACTCAATTTCCGATTTGGGTAATATACCGGATCGACCACTTGTAATTTAGGTGGCTCTTCAAGTCCCTTATCATGGTATACAACTTGTTTTTCACTCTCTAACCTCATTACGTCTTCAATTTTTTGACGTAATTGATCAAGACGATTAACCCGATTACGCCACGTAGTATTGTCAAAATCTAGGTCATCTATTTCGAGTCCAGTTATTTTACCCGACAGCCGTGGTTCTTTGCCATGAACCAAGTAATATGGTGACATATGTAACGAGGCATGATAACTACTATTATAAGCGAGTTGAAATTCGCCCAAGTGTTCATCCCACGACGTCTGGTCTTTCGAAATAAATGCACGTATCATTGGCTTAAGGGTACGGTTGATTCGCTCAACTGGATTACTCTGGGGATGCGCGATCGCGGTAGGTACTGATTTTACTCCCGTTTCTTTTAAGTAATCTTTAATCTCATGATTGATAAATTCTTTACCACTATCTGTCATTAAAAACAGAGGGTATCCCCAACGTGAAAAAACACAACGCAAACTTTTCTTAACGTTTAATCCAGTCTGCTTACGAATTCTAAAGACCTCAATGAAGCGCGTGTATAGGCCTTGTATAATTAACACGTACTGATAACCGGCTTTTGATCGCGGAAATGGGCCAGTCACGTCGGCAGCGACTACGGCCCAGGGTTAAATAGGTTGTCGCGTACGCATCGGCGCTTGAGACGAGGTCTGTTTATATTTGACCTTTTTACAAGTCTCACAATTTTCAACATACTCGCCGACATCGCGATACATACCAGGCCAATAATAACGAGTACGTATCCGATGATACATCTTATCGCGACCCAAATGTCCCGCGTCCGGTACATCGTGGTTTTCTTTTAAGATATCGGGAATCTCACTCTCCGATAAGACCAATTTCCACGCATCTTGATCATCAATATATTCTTTTAAATAATCGGGCTTAAAATACTCAAATTTATCCTCGGTATTTATTCGCCAATCAACGAAATTCTCCGGATACTTCCGTACATTTGCTTTCTTGGTATCATATCACGAGCGAACTTGAATATGCACAAAGTCTACACCTTTAATTTTAATTTCATCGAGGACTTCGGACCACTCCACTGGCTCCTGATCCTCATATAAGCGCGACAAGGCATCCGGGCCTTCACTCTCGGTTCCACGACGATGTTCAATCGTTATTCGGTAGGCTAAAAGTTCCATTGCCCACCGGGCGAGTCTACCGTTTAGATTCTTTAACGTGTGAAGCCATTTTAGCGAAGCATGATCCGTGACTACAACAAACGGAAACCCTTCCAGATAACACCTTAGTTTCCTCACGGCCCGTACAACCGCCAAACACTCTTTCTCGCTTGTAGTATAACGCATTTCAGCACCCCGCAATGGCCTACTTAGACATATAATAAGAAACTCTCTCCCAGTATTTGGTTCCTTTTGAACCAAGAACGCGCCTAGCCCCGTATCGCTCGCGTCTGTATATAAATAATAGGGAAGATCTGGCTGAGGTACAGCCAAAGGCTTAGCATTCACAAGAGCTTGCTTAAGATCCTGGAAAACCTTTTCTTCCTCATCACTCCACTTCCACTCAGTATTTACGCTACATAACTTATTTAACGGTCCTTGTACTTTCGCGACGTTTTGTAAGTGCCTATGATACCAGTTCACAAGCCCGCAGAAGCTGCCCACTTTCGTTAGATGACTTTCGTTAGTGTGTTTGAATTGCCAAGTTCTAGTAGCGCAATCTATCAATAGCCCGAACTGAAGAGCAAAGTCCATACCCAGGACTACTGAATAGCTCAGGTCCTCGAGGACACTCAAATACTGTTCTCCCGCTATTGTACCGATTTGAACTATGAACGGAGCCCCTCCAATAGTTTTGCATTGGGTATGATTCGCAAAAAGAACTCCCCGACGGTTCGTAGCATCCTGTTGTAATTGACCAGAGCTAAGCTCACGTATTTGGTCATATACTCGCCGATTGATATAGGACCTCTCACTTCCCGTATCAATAATACCGTTGACTTGCACTCCAAATATCCAAATAGATACCGGTATTCGTGCTGTAACAATAGGTGGTACAGGACCAGTACCCGTATAAAATTTGGTCCGAGATGCAATACGATTGGCGATACGTGAAGGCAATGCCTTATCTCTTAGTATCTCAGGAAGATACGACGCGCGCGAAGGCAAAACACACGGTGGTGGAGAGCTATGGCTAAGAGCTGGACCTTCAGATTCTAATCCTGGGTCCAATTCTTCCTCCCACTCTTCTTCAGTCTCCTCGTCACTCTTAAGTGGCTCCAAACCGCATAAATATGGCATACCGGGGACGTCTACGGAACTTGGTTCTTCAGATTCGTCTGAACCAATCGACACAATAAAATCACTAACTTCCAAAGTCTCTACGATTTTTTGATGCATTTGATTAAATTTATTTTCACCCGGAGAAAGAAAACGATCAAGATTTGCGCAAACTTTTTCCAATAAATTATCAGACATAGGTAAATTAACCATGGGCCGTGCTTCTTCCTTCAAGCCTTCCCAATGATTAATTTCGTCGGATTTTAAAACGAATGAATTAATTTCGTCACTATTTAAAATCGGTTGGTTATTATTTAAAACAGATAAATTATTATTTAAAACACATAAATTATTAAGATTAGATAGATCATTATTTAAAACAGATAAATTATTAAATATAGATAAACCGTTCATATTATCATATAACTCGCAAAACTGCGTAAATGGATTTTCTTCGACATCCAAATTTACTAAACCACTACCACTACTAATTTCGTCGATAGCATCATACCAAATTTCATCTTCTGAATCCTGATCTAAATTATTTTTTTCTGTAACTGGGCTGCATAGGTCAAATAAATCGACCTCAGTCTCAAATTTAATATCATTATTATTTGTAACGGAGCTAGTCAAGTTTAACACTTGATCTTCTAATATAACATCACCTATTTGTTCGCCACTGGTTAAAACAACCAAACCGACAGTTCTCCTTAAGACGCCGTCTGGTCTTTTTATTAAATCGTAATCTATAACATTTTCACAAATAAATTCTTCAATTGGACCGACAGTACTCCCTAAGACGCCGCCTGGTCTCACCAAATTTCTATTACCCGGACCGACAGTACTCTTCAAGACGCCGTCAGGTCTTATTCTTAAATTTTTATTCATTACTCTTTTTTCTACCGGACCGGCAGTACTCTCTAGGACGCCGTCTGGTTCCGAATTTTTATTTATTACATTTTTTTCTACCGGACCGACAATACTCTCTAGGACGCCGTCTGGTTCCGAATTTTTATTTATTAAATTTTTTTCTACCGCACCGACAGTACTCTTTAGGACGCCGTCTGGTTCCGAAATTTTATTTGTTAAATTAATTACTTCAATTCTTTTACATTTAATTGGTTTGTTCAACCAGGCTTCACGTGACTTAATGCGACTAGGGCTCCGATTCCCCCATATTATTTGTTTAATTGATCTTCTACGTTTCGCGCCCTTTTTCCTCGGGGAATAGGAGGGCGAAGCTAGTTTTTTGGACGATCAGTGCGACTAACATCGCCAGCACTGGTCGGTTGGACTTCGACAGAACTAGAATGGTAATTTACGTTATTTATATTATCATAATTATCATTGACGTGATTATTACGAACAAGACGATTTGAACGGTTACCACGGTAATTTCGGTTGTCATTTCTTTTAAAATTATTTGAAGTTATCTTCGGGTTTCCCCTATTAAAATTATTTAAGTTTGGTTGCCCACGATTTGAATTATAATTATTGCTATTATTATTAAAATTATTATTATTCGAGTTATGATTTGGCTGGACGGGGATGTTTGACGGACGAAAATTGGGGCCTCCCACAAACCCGGACCCAGATGAACCGGCATTTGCTTTAAAACAATTTTGTCTGACGTGACCTATTCAAAAGCAGAAATTACAGACATCTACTCTGTTATTAGTACACTGTTCAGATAGATGACCATTTTGCCCACAGTTAAAACAAAAGTATTGGTCAAAATTTCAACCAGCAGTAACTTCACTAAACGTACGCGATGTGGCATTTGAGTTGTCACTATTATTCGCGTTATAGGAATAACGTACCCGATTATTTGGAGATCTATTTGCTGAGGTATTATTCTGAGGAGTCGGAACAGTTACTGTCGATGCACAAACAATCAATTTGCCATCTTCACCCTCTCGAATTTCCTCGATAACGAGTGGTTGCTTATCGTTCATCATCTCAACCAAAATAGGAGTACGCGGGAACGTATGTACTGCTGAGAAACGCGATTTTTCCTTTGTTGTAGCATGCGACTTATCGGGTGGCTCAGATGCACGTTTATTTTCCTCCAGTGGCACGGCGGCCTCATGTAATACCGATAAAAAGTCATCATAAGTATTTACTGACCTAGAAAACACTAAGGTGGAGAGACTTCTAGGTAAGTGATTTCGAATACACGTAACTTGTTCCGATTCAGGAGGAGGGTTACGCATCTCACCATATTTTTGTTGTATTCTGAATGCGAAGTCAATTGACGATTCACCGGATTCTGGTCTCAACTGACCAATTTCCATTAACAACTGGGTGTCCGTCTTTTGTGAGCCAAAAGCTCTTAAAAATTCCCGTTTGAAATGGTCATAATCTGACCAATGTCTGCTGTACGAGTCATACCACTTAGTAACTTTACCGGTTAAAAGATACCCAAGAATTTTTATATAATCTGTCATGAGCCAACCCTCACGAAACGCTATGGCTTCAAATGAAGCCAGAAAGCTATTGGCTGATAAATCGCCCTGCGGATAACGTACAGGCCAAGCCCTCACGATTTCTCTTATATCGCGCCATTTACGTAACGAAACCGCCGCGGCATTAGGTATCAATAAATTATTCGCTCCAGGTTGATTATAAAACTCCTGGTGTCTTTCTCCACCATTATTAATCAAATATCCATCGTAATTTCTATCGAAATTATTATTATTATTGGCAAATGAATTATCCCGAAATATTTCAAAATTATCATTATGATTATTGCCGCAATTATTTATTGTGTGGCTATTATTTGAATTATTATGTTGAATCCCACCGGGATTATTATTACTATGATAATTATTGCCATTATAATTTAAATTGTTGTAATATATTCCACTAGGATTAATAATGGGGTGGTTGTTACTATTATTGTACATATTATTGTTTAAATTATTATTAAAATTATTGTTACTGAGACCGGCCGTATTGTTGTGAGCATTATTTATTCCACTGGTACTTGGTTGTATATTCACCGGGAGGGCTGGTGTTGTTACAGCCCTAGTATCATGAGTCAAGTGACATGTACTACACTTCCCGTCGCCAAAACTGTGAGTTATACGGCGAACAGTTTGTGTATTCAACTGTACAGGCGCTTGTGAATTATTTACCTGTTGAGGGCTCATATTCAGAGTAAAATTCTGAATACTACTCAAAATTTGAGCTAGAGCCGTTTGCATTGCCCCGAGTTCAGCTTGTGCGGAAACTACACCGGTGCCAGGAAGAAAAGCGAATCCCGCATTAGGCTGAATTTGTTGTGGAAGTACCGGTGGAGGATTTTCAATAAATACTTCGTGCGCAGACGCTCGTAAATCTCTATTGATATTTGTATTATTTAATTGTACGCTTGAATTACTAATCGGTGGGTCGTTCGCTTGAATCGACCCAGATGCAGTAGTAACAATAATTGGTGTAGTAGTGACGGTATTCGTTCTTGTCGCGGTAGTAATTGGTGTAGTGGTGGTCACTATCGTGACTATTGACGTGGTGGTCGGTACCTTTGGTACCATATTCCCCAAGCTACGCCTTACTGGCGGTCTAACTTGTTGTGGGGTGTCAGTAGTCACGACTAGATTAGGTATGACGGGTAACGGAGTAGGATTCGGCATCGTCGATCTCGCTGACGAAACCGTAGTACTCGTAGTTAAGGGTGGTGAATGTACTACCCTGTGTTGATTTCTATCGTTCAAGGAGCTAATACCTTCGAAGATTATCTCCTCACTTTCCCGCCTACTCGATTGTTGAACCGAACGCTTAGAATTTTGACGCGTCACTGGTCGAGTGTTACTCATAATACAATAATTGGGACTTAATTTTAATTCATAATAGCTAGTATGTGACAAGCAGCTTACGAGCCCCAATACTTGGATATAAAAATTTAATTACCGGTAACAAATTCCGAATAACTTAAAATATTTCTATTGTCAATTACTAAAATTAATATTTATTTATTTGTTACCGGATTAAGAGTTTATTTTAGTTACTAGTTGACGACAGCTATAGCTAAGTAATCTCTAACAATGACAGTCTTTGTAAATTAATTTTAATTTATATAAAATTTACTATAATGGTTTAAATATTAAACCACAATCTATTGGAAATTCTTTGTTTGAAATTATTACAAAAGAAATACTTTACAATGGCTAAAATTTTAAGCCGCAATATTATTTTATTTATCAACTGTTAATATCAGATTCTTTACTATGCTTAAGATTTTAAGCCTCGAATTCTATTTTGAATTTGTTCAGTTTAAACTTATCTGTTAATTTATTTACTTGAATTTACTTCAATAATTTTTTTCCAACTATTTACTTAGACTTAAGTCTAGTGAGCAAATTTTTGAAATTAATGTAATATTAAACTATTTTATATACAATGACTCATTTACTTAATAAATTTTAACTACAACTTATTTTAATAATTTTAACAATGGTTTATTTTAAACCAAACTTAAAATAAATAAAAGTTATCAGTATTTATTTTATTATAAATTTTTAGCTTGTGTTTTTATGACCAATTTTACTTTTATTATTTTATTTTTTTTTTCTTGTTACAATTAATTATTTGTTAATGTAAAAATGCCTGTCACTGTTGGTCTTATGAATTTCAAAATGTTATTTACTGATTTATTTATTTAACTAAGATTACTTTAGCTTTTTTTTTTTTTTTCACCGAGAATTTACAAGGAAAGTAATAGTAATTTTATTTTGATTATCTCTCTAGGCTTAGTATCGTACCTATTATTAAAAAAAGTCTCTTAACAATTTTTGATAAATTCACTCCTTCAAAAGTTATTCAAGGTTGAAGTTAAGTAAAATGACGTCAATAATCTTGAATAACTTTTGAAGGATTGAATTTAGCAAAAATTGTTAATCGACATTTTTCGTAGAACATTCAATTCCCTTCAAGAATATTCATTGGCTTTTTCCGGAAACTTATTTTTACATGAATTACAAAATTCCAAAGTTGAGCAATCAAATTTTAAAATCATACCATTGTTCAAAGGATGATTATAAGAAAACGACAGTTCATCTGACAAAAAATTTCAATCAAACCTTTTTTGAAGAGCATCAAATTTCCTTCAAGAAATGTATCTGTCAATTTCGTTTATCTCGATGGTTTGAGAGTTATAAGACAAAAACCCGCTCATTCAAAAAAAAATCAAAAATTGGGATGATACACCTGTTAATATTAATATTAAGGGCTCAAATTTTCACAATAATTTTTTTTTGTCATCCCAAATAATATTTTCACAGTATCGTTAAAAAAAAAATAGTCGATTTTTTTGTCCCAGTCTTATATATATATATATATATATATATATATATATATATATATATATATATATATATATATATATAGATAACGATAAGATTGAGTTTTGGGTTTTGGATTTTGAGTTGGAGGAAGTTGAAGGGAGTTCTTCGAAGAGTACGGACGTGAGCATTCGATTCTAGTCGCTCAAAGCGACTAGACGTGTTCAGTAATGGCGCTACAGTTCATGGCATCGTGGAAAGCTACAGATTAAGATTATTGTTACAGAAGTGTTATTTAAAACAGTGTAAGACGTTGCTCAATATTTTATTCATGAATAATAAGGTATGAAATAATTATTATAATTATTGATAATTAACTGAGTTTTGAGTCAAAGTCTTGGGATATGATGCTACTGTTTTAATTAAAGAAAAGATTTAAGATCTGAGAGAATTATGAGAATCTTGTTACAGTTTAGAGTCATGTCCATGATTTATTGTTAAAATTTTTTTATAAAATAATTATAAGAAATATGTTTGGTTATTAAACTAATTATCGTCTAATTAGCATCAATATGAGGCCCATGTACGTTAGTTTTACTAGTTTGTTGAAGGAAATGTTTTAGAGTATCGAATTTATAACTATTGTTCTAGTTTAGCAAATATTATTTGATCATCGTTTAGCTCTAGTAATTAATTAATTTATTTAGAATGTATTGATACGCATCATTTAGCTGTCAATTTACCTTCTGTTAAGACTAACTTTATTAATATTAGATTCAGTATTTTATTATAGAGTAAAATTATTTGTATTATGCTACAGTATTTTATTTATTGTTAAATAGAGATTCGAGATTATTTTGTTTAATAAAAATTGCAAATCTGCTGATAATTTACATGAATTTGGGATGACTTGACCCGGACCACTCCCTCTCTCCATACACACTGCGGGACACCATGACATACCGTAACTCTGTTTTTAGTTTTCCATTCTTTGTTTTGTTTTTGCTTATAAGTTCTGAACATTTAAGTTTTAGTTTTAGTTTTAGCTTCGCGTGGTTTTAGTAATAATTCCACAGATCAAAAATTATCTAACTCGTGATTTACTGGTTTGGTGATTCCAGTGACAAAAATTACCTGGTGCCCTGTTCGTATTGAGACTAGAGGCTAAAGACAGAGAACGAAATTGTAACCAAAAATTAGCGTATGATTTTTGTGTTATAATATATGTACATATATAATATAATATATATACATATATTTTTGTTCTATAGTATAACAGTTACTTAACCCTCTAACAAAGCAGTCAGCATGAATAGTTCGTGCCAACTATTCTGAAAAAAGCATTAATCAGTATCAAAAAATTCTAATACGTAATAATTATATTCAGATTGTTTTTGGATCGCCCAATAGGCATAAAAAATTTTTAATTTGAATAATTATAGTATTCGCAAGATGAAAATTTTAAAACTCATATATTCATAATTTTATTCAGAGTAACACATTGAGAGAGTTCGATTCAGCATTTACTGCAAAACATTTTGGATATAAAAATGTCGATGAATATTATACGAATGCTACATTGCATAAAAAATTACATTTCATCCATGTACCACTATTATGCTTAACTGCAGCTGATGATCCATTTCAACCTTTTGATGGTAATAAATGACCATTATGAATTTACTCAATTCTAAATTAAAAATCAATAATAATTAAATTTTTATTTTTCAGTGATACCACTAAAAGAGGCAAAAGGATCTAAAAGTATTGCTTTTTTAATAACATCTCATGGTGGGCATATTGGTTTTCTTGAAGGGCTCTTTCCCACTAAACGTGAACAATATATTTCTAAATTATTCAAGCAATACTTTCAAGCTGTATTTTTTAAAAACCATACATAAATTACAAAAATGAATAGAAATTTTATAGACAAGTGTTGAATAATTACTGTTTCATATACTCATTGTTCGTAATAAAAAACTTTTACAGCTACGATAATTCACCACATGTAGTTATGACAACTTTTTGGGAAGTTGTACCAGCTTTACTACCGAATTTCTCAATTTTTTTCAATACGTCAAGTCCACTGAGTACGTGTCCAAAGACAACGTGTTTATTGTCCAACCAATCAGTTTTTGCAAGACACAAAAAAAATTGCGAACCATTGGTATTGGGTCCTGAGTTAGCCATTGACAATATTCCTGATCCCGTGTGTTTTAATTCGAAATTTTCATCATCAAATTTATTACCGTAGATTGATTTACCACCTGTACCATTGTGATTCGTAAAATCACCACCTTGACACATCTATTTTGTTTATTAATCGTTTTTAAAATAATTAAAGAAATATATTGAGGAACACAGGATATTATTTAAAAATAATCATCATAACTATGTACAAACTCCAAGATGAAAGTTGTTAGATTGATTATACTACTCATTCCAAATACATTTAATGTCGAGATTAGTTGCTCTTGTGATAGTAGTAGTTTATTTTTGAGAACGGTTAATAACTTGCTTAGACCAGTCGTTTTACTCCTAGGCTACCTAAAACTCACCTACACAATTTTAGCACCTCATTTTAAGAATTTCACAACGATAATGACCTTAATCGATAGGTCTCCGTTAGGTCCGTTAAGGTCCACCAATTTTTTCATTAGGTCCCCTTTTGACTTTTTTTATATAATTTTTTTAATTTTCTATGAACAAAATTTACTATCTAGCACCTCATTCATGATTAAGTTGTTATTTTTTATCATATTCTTTTTCTTAATCGTTACGTCAGTATTGGTCTATCATTTTTATCATCGTATCATTTGTTTTGAATATTTTATTAATAATTACATTAAAATTTAAATAAAATTCACGCATGCGCATTTTACGTTTATTCTATATATGGCGCGGAATTAAAATTTTTCCCTTTCCCCTTAATTACTACATGATTATTAAATAAATAATTTCATGTAAGTAATCCATTTAAATTAAAATATGATTAACTTTCATGATACTGAAATCAGCCGACGTCTGATAATTTTTAGATTTTTTTAAAATCGGTAAATCATAAAAAAAAAATTTTTTTTTAATTGCACTTCTAATTTTTTAAATTTCCTACATGTGCATATTTTTTTTTTTTTTTTTCTGTAATCGATTTGTTGAAAAAAAAAACCGAAAGTTGCTGATTTTCTGTAAACTTCAAGATCATTTAAATTTAAGATCCTGAAGTTATCGGAAAGTTAACATCTTTTGTGTTGTGGTTTGGTGCAGTCTGGTGTTTTCTAATATGGAGGGTAGAGAAACCTCTACCCTCCATACACTATAATTTAAATTAATAGTGATTAATTAATAATTATAATAATATATATATATATACCCCAGTAAACACATTGACGTAAATTTGACGTCTGAGTGACGTTACGCTATGTCATCATTTACGTAAGATATGAGTCAGGTTTGAATCATTATTAAAATCCTGGGCATCTGCTAGGTTCGAACACGGCTCCTCTTGGCTGGTAGTCCTGAACGTTGCTCACTGGTCCACATCACGAAAGTTCAAGTCTTATGCTTAATTAATGTATTTAGAGTAAAATGCTGGAAGAGACAGAGTTCATAAGTTTTTATTATGGATTTTTATAAAATTTTAAAAAATTCCATAAACTTATATGAAATTTTATAAAAACAATATTTGTCGGCCTCAATGATAATTATATAAAATTTTATAAAGTTTCACCAAAATCGGTAGTTTTTTGTTGTGATGTAAAATTTGCAAAATCTTATATCAAATTTTGCGAAGCATTGAATAATTCCACAAAATCGTATGAAATTTAATCGATTGAACAATTGCGACACTAAACTTTCCCGAGTCAAAATTAAAACAGTAGTTTGAGCCTCCAAAGCCTCAGTTCTTTTGATGTTGGACTTACCGCTAAATTTAAGATGCTATTTAAGTCCTCGATGTCCTAAAAATAGCGTATGGAGGAGTAACCCTATCCAAAAATCCCCATAGAATCCACTCAACCGCGACAAAAACCGCATAGAAACCAATAGTGTCTATAGGATTCTAAGCGGTTTTTGTCGCAGTTGAGTGGATTCTATGGGAATTTTTGGATAGGGAAATCACCTTTTTAAAATGGTATTTCAACCCTCCATAGTTTACTATATATTTTAAAATGCTATTCAAGTCCTCAGTGACCCTTAACGAAGCACATGGAGGACATAATCACCTTTTCAAGAAGATGTTTTAACCCTTCAAGGCCTACCATACTTTCAATTTGTAACTTCAAATGAGCTTAATTCTTTAGCATGATTCTATGTTATAATAATATCTGCGTTCTAAATACATAAAGATATTGCCAAGTGATCGTTAGCATCCAAGTAGCAGTGCGGCAGTGGTTGTGCTTCATATTCGTTAGGTCTTGGTTTCGAATCCCGGCAGCAGCAGATTGTTTTTCAGCAGTTTTTTTTCAATTTCTTTGGCAATTTCCGTTATCCAATACATCATTCGTATATATTGATCACATAAAATAATTAATTAATCATATACTAATAAGTCAAAGGCTCTAATTATTCGATTCGAATTTTGTATGACAGTACTATTCTATTCGAACGCCTACTTGTATAACTTTAGCTATTATTATTAATATTTTAAATTTTATTATTCTTTAACTCACAATACATTTATTACTAAAAAATAATTTTTGGAATTTTTAAATTTCAAACTTTTTCGACCATGGTGGCCATTTTTAATTAGTGGCTCCCTTTTCTTTTCGGTTTCTTTACCAATTGTTCACGATCCGATGAGAGTCTTTTTTGCCCGTATGAAAAAGCAATATATGAGCTTCAGTGTAATTCAAAATATATGATAAATTATATGGAACTATAAGAAGTCATATATTGAGCCATATACAAAATTTTGCCGAAATATTATATGATTTTATAATTTGCAAGATATATCGGTAATATATTTTTTTACATAATAACTTATAAGTATTGCTTATAATATTTTATACTATAAGTTATATGATAAGATATATGATTTAATTATATGACTGACATCTAATATTTATACATGTAAATATATAATTATATAAATATATGTTCACATATATTTGTATAAATGTATGTAAATATATATTTAGTTAAATATATGTTTACATATATGTATTGAAATATATGATAGATTTATATACTTATTGATATATGATATGAGCTATGATATTTAGTATTTTTATGTAGTTACATAATAACTACAACTATTTATATTTTTTTTACTCTAGTGATTTAGTGTAATTATTAATTACTTATACATGTATAATAATATCGAAATTATTATAAGTTTATATATAAAACGAGAATATAATTTGAGATGTAATATCATATGTATACAATTAAATATATTATAAATTACATGGATTATAATAATATTGAAATTATAAATTAATTTATAATATGAGACATATATTTTACGTTATAAATTAATATATAAAACGGACATATAATTTTTGATACAATATCACATGTATATAATCACATATATTATAAACAATATGGATTATTATAAGATTAAACGTTGAGACAATGTGAATTGTCTTCGTCGCCCTCAGCCTTGCGGTTCCCGTTTTTCTCCGTCTCGTTGCCGTCTGAATCTGTACGTCATAGTGCCATGGTCACATGACTTATTTTCACGTCGACGCATGTCCGTAAGGGTGAAGTGGGGACAGAGTTCAGAGGCGAGTCCTAGGCCCTCAATTATCGGTCAATCACTTCGATCCTGGATCAACTAGCGCTTAAACGTATTCTCTAGTGTCAATTTGCGTTACTTATTCCGTATCAATTACGTTCTAATATTCTCTATTAATATTTTGGCAATCGACTTGCGACATTACTTTATTATTTCTTATTAATCGTTATAATTAGTATACAACAAGTCTTTAATAAAGTAAATCATTATTGTACGTTACCGGCGATTCACTCGCGACAAAAAAAAAAAAAATAAAACTAAGTAATAAATTCTGTGTAATAACTGCGCCATTTCACGTGAAGGAATATTGTATATTCAGCATCCACCAGGACACTTTATATATTGTTATTTGCGGAAGCGTTTATTGTAAGTAATTGAACTTTATTATAATCGGCAATAAACTTGCACCTTTTCTGATTAATTCCTTTATTCTATATCTCATTATTCATCCTATTTTTCTCCTATTTTTACTGGTAAGAATTATTCAATAGTTTAATAAAAGTATTACTAATTAAGTAAGAATTTATAAATAATAAGCCGTGAGGTGAGTTAATAAGTTTAATATACGTTGTCGAGTTTGAATAAGTGCGGGTCTTTGCTTTGCAAGAACCTTAGCCCATTGCTCTGTCCAAGTAAAATAAAATTTGTTAGAGGCCAGCCTAAGCCAGGGTTCAACCCGCGGATTCTGGTGGCTGCTGGTAAAAATCGCGAAGACAAAAAGCGATTTGTCTCAACGTATAAATTATTATATACAATTAATCATATATTGATCAATATTAATAATTTTGCCGCCACATATGTTCAGTTATTTACCATATATTTTATTATATATCGTTGACAGTATATGGTTTTTTTCATACGGGCGATCTATAAATTTAGGCTCTGGAGGCTTATTTTACCTTTTTAAAAAGATGATTTGAACCTAAACTTGGTAAAAGTGGACAAAGTTACCACGTTTAGGTTCAAATCACCTTTTTAATGCATGGATCTTCACATTCTCAAAAGATACTTTGAACCTCCTTACCCTCATGTGGGACTTGGAGGCTCAAATCACCTTTTTTATTTTGACTCGGGTAATCGTGGCACATCCACACACACAGACATCCGTTTTGAACACATCGAGTGTGATAATAAGAGCATTCATCTTGATAATAGTGCACGTGTATTACCGTACAAATATTAAATAAATTATACAAAGGTAATTTAAATCTGGAAAATTGCTTGACTTTGACATGTTGAGAGTAATGCATTCCCTCAAACGCTTATCGCATTATGAGGCGTGCAATCATTAGCCTATAACCATTAACAATTAATTCCGCATCTAATGTTGATGGTCCTATGCCGATATATTTAGTATTTTTCTCGTGTTTGGCGAACAAAAAAAAACTTTCATCATGTATACGTAGATTATTGAGAGACGGAAAAAATGAGTATTCATATAGTAATTGAGGGGAAAGGGAAACATTTAAATTCTGCGCCATATATAGAATAAACATAAAATGCGCATGCGCGAATTTTATTTAAATTATAATATAATATTAATATAATATTTAAAACAAATGATGCGATAATGAAAATGATAGACCAATACTGACCTAACAATTAAGAAAAAGATTATGATAAAAAATAACAACTTAATCATGAATGAGGTGCTACTCGGGAAAAAATCGTCATGCACGATCATGCTTGATCATGCATGATCATCCATGACTGCACGATTCATGCAAAGGCACGGATGATCATGCAAAGCCATGTTCAATCATGCATGATCATGTATGACGGGGAAAGAATAGTCATGCACGATTCATGCAATATCACGCATGATCAGGCTCAGTCATGAATGATCATTCATGACACTGCACGAATTATGCAACGTCATACATACCATATAAAATCGGGAGAATGTATGATACGGAGAGAATGGTTATTCACAATGGAGAGTAACTTGGCATGAGCATACATGACCGTGTATAACTCATGTGAAGACATGCTTCGTTATGCATCATTGACCTAATCAAAAAATCTATGAGGAATTGTATGGAAACCCATAGGAATCATATAAAAAAGTATGGATTTATACAAGAATCCTTAGGAATTAATATAGAAGAGTATGGTTTTATACAAGAATTCATGTAGGAAACTATGAGTATCCGGACTCCTATATGGGAAATCTACATAGGAAACTGTGGATACTTAGATTTCCATTTTGACATGGTGCACATTCCCATGGGAAATTGACGCGAAAATCCACATGAGATTCCATACGGTTTTCATATGGCTTTGGCATGGTGTGGATTCCCATAGGAGCCCATGTGGGAGTTTATATCGGTATCTATGCTGGATTACTATATAAGAAACCATATGGGAATCCATCTGAAAACGCCTAGTGGAAACTCACATAGAAATCTAGGCTGGATTCCCATATGGATTTTTTTGATAGCCCGGGACAAAATCAGCATTCATGATCATGCTTGATTCAGGCAAGATCCATGGTCATGCATGAATCAAGCACTGCCAAGCATGACATACATTTCATGTCTGATCATGCAAAAAAATACAATCGAAATCCGATCGAGCTTCAATCGGATTTAATCAAAGTTTTTAACCAATAATAATCAAATATTTTTATGAAAAATTTTCCATAATTGAACATTCATTTTTATTTTGACGTTAGTAGTTAAAGTTATGATTTTTTTTAATCGATGATTAAAATAAATTTATTTATAATTTCTGGTTCAATCAATAATTAAAATTAATCTTCTTTCCAAAAAATAATGAAAATAGAATTAATTACAAATTTTTTTTTTCATTGATTGAAGAATTGAATTAATAAATTTCTGCGAAATTTATAATGATAGTCAATACAATTGCATATATTTTTTTTTTTTTCAATTAATAATTAAGATTAATTTAATTTATAATTTGCTTGTAACTTATAACTAGAATTCTTTTCATTTATTATTAGAAAAATACCTTATAAACAAATCAAACATAATCATCTCTGAATATTTGTCAGCCATAATCAGGCGTGATTATGCAGGGGAAAGCATAATCATGTCTAACCGAGCATGATCACGCATGCTCATGGCTGGCAAATATTCAGGCATGATCATGCATGAGATTAACGCATGATCATGCATGATCAGGTCTCATGATTTTTTCCCGGTTAGATAGTAAATTTTTTTTTACGGAAAATTAAAAAAAATATTCAAAAAAAAATCAATAGGGGACCTAACGAAAAAATTGGTGGACCTTAACGGACCTAACGGAGGCCTATCGATTAAGGTCATTATCGTTGCGAAATTCTTAAACTGGGGTGCTAAATAGTAAATTTTTTTATGGAAAATTTTAAAAATTATTTAAAAAAAAACGAAAGGGGACCTAACGGAAAAATTGGTGGAACTTAACGAACCTAACAGAGACCTATCGATTTAGGTAATTTTCGTTGCAAAATTCTTAAAATGAGGTGCTAAAATTGTGGAGGTCTAAAACTCGATGCTATGTAGAGTTAAATTTTTTTAGAAATTTCTAAAAATCGAAAGAAATAAAAAAATCAAAAATGTACAAAAATCGGTGAATTAGAAATTTTGTTATTAACTAAAAATAAATAATGCGTATCTTGAAATAATTTTTAAACGGACTAAATGCATTAAAATGCAATATATAAATTACTGGTATAATAAAAAAAATATCATAGATAATATAGAAAGAAAAAAAATTACCCTAAATGTCGTTATTTATTTTATAAAAATGTTTTCTTATTAAAATTTAATAAAACTAAGACGAGACATTCACCGACACAGTCTATAACGTTAAATTGGCGCTGCTTTCGCCTGGGAGGCGTGGCTTAAATTCAAATCCCTGAAAACTCCGAGACTAAATTCCTAAAAAAAAAAATTAATTTTCTTAACTTTTTAATACTATTGAAAAAATATTTACAAATTTAAATAAGTAAGTAAATAAATACAGGCATATATTATGTATATTAGTTGATATATTTTATTTATTTGTTTACTATAAGCAATAAAACTTATTAGAGATTAAAAGTTTTTAAGTTTTATTGTTCAAAGTAAACAAATAAATCAAATACATCAACTAATATACATAATTTATGCCAGTATTTAGTTGCTTACTTATTTAAATTTATAAATATTTATTCAATAGTATTAAAAAGTTAAGAAAGTTAATTTTTTTTTTTAATAATTTAGTCTCGGAGTTTTCAGCGATTTGAATTTAAGCCACGCCTCCCAGGCAAAAGCAGCGCCACTTTAACGTTACAGGCTGTGTCGGTAAATGTCTCGTCTTAGTTTTATTAAATTTTGACGAAAAAAACATTTTTATAAAATAAATAACGACATTTAGGGTAATTTTTTCCATTCTATATTATCTGTGATATTTTTTTGTTATACCAGCAATTTATATATTGCATTTCATTGCATTTAATCCGTTTAAAAATTATTTCAAGATACGCAGTATTCATTTTTGGTTAATAACAAAATTTCCAATTCACCGATTGTTGTACATTTTTTATTTTTTTATTTCTTTCGATTTTTAGAAATTTCTAAAAATATATACTTGAAGAAATGTGATTATGGATTCAAGTGAGTTTGCTTATGACTTCCATAACCAAACGCTATTGAGGAACACAGGAAATCATTCGCTTTTTGACAGATAATTAAGGTAGTTCAGATTAACAAAAATGTCTAATATTTAATGAAAAAAAAAACGAAATTTTTTCACCGATTGTAAGACGAGATATTAACAATCAAAAAGTGCATAATTAACATGCTGGAGATCTACCAAGTATAAAAAAAACATATAGTTTCCTGAATATCTTGGAAACAGTTCTTACCATTTTTTTTAAAAACTTATCCACTGTTAAATGAAAAAATTAGAAATTTTTCGAAAAAAACTGAATTTCTTAACCGATTTGTTTAAAAAATATTGATTTTTAAAATATAAATAATTTTAAAATACTTGACGTGTGGTGGGGTACAGTAATCACAACTCGGCAACGTTGCAGTCATCATACTTAACCCGCGAAAATTCAAATGTCATTTAGTTAGGTTAATTTTTGAACATGAAAGTATTGGAGGTTAAAAAATTTTTGGAAAATTTTTCGAAATAATTTTTATGAATGTTGAACATTTATTCAATGATATTAAACAAACAAAAATAATATTTTTTGATATTAACTTATATTAATGATAGCTTTTCTAATAGCTTTAGAATTTTTAAAAATTATGATATCGAAAGTAGCACACATCAGACAATTTTATTCTTTTCAAATGGGATTTTCTTGTAAGTTTAAAAAAAAAAATTATGAAAATATGCACAAAAATTCATTCTATCCAAAATTTGTGATTTTCAACAATAACAAACTACATGGATATTAAACTCACACTATTAAAGATTGCTACCTATACGTTTAATCTATAGACTATTCAATATAAATGTTTGCAGCGTTGCCAGATTTATTATACTCATGAGTGTGATTGGATTGGTGTGTATCTGTATATTTAAAACTAAAATGTATTGGATACAGTCTCTCACAAAAATAAAATATCCTGGCACTGAGTATCTCTAACTGTTAGTAGTTACGACTACGCTATACTTTTGGCTACGAATGTCGCGAGTGAACTACCTTAACCCTTCGTCACACGCGTGTTTTTACCTGACTTCGTCACACGCACGATAAGCGCTGTGCGGCCGTGTTAAAATTCAGGCGGTGTTGCCAAGTACCTAATTAATATTTCATACAAATTATTATCAGAAAATAATTATATTTTTTATTAAATTTTACATTAAATTAAACATTTAACAAATTTCAAAAAATTTTTTCATGCAATAAGAGAGTAATAATAATTAATAGCAGAAAGTAATATAATTATAAATGAGAGTAATGATTCTAATTAATAATTTCATGACAGATAAATAATCTCGAAATTAGCCGATACGTAACAATTTTTTAATTTTCTTTACATAATTAATTATAAAAAGGGAATTCTAGAAAAAATTTACATGTAATTTTTTTCATTTTCTGCGAGTACAAATTTTTTTTCAAACTAAATTTTTATGCTGACAAAAAAATCAAAAAATTGTTAAAAATATCGGCTAATTTTAGGATCATACAGATAATTACATATTTTTTTAATGGTACAAATTGAAAAATATTATTTATTTAACTTATATAATAATAACTAAGAGAATGTTATTATAATTTAAAAATTGAAATAAATACTTTTTAATCATAACCAGTGAGTTACAACTATAGGTTAGGTTACCTTATTTATATTTGTATATCAAGAGCGCGAACACGACTTGGCAACAGCGCGATTTGAATTGCGATCTGGCGCTTACACGCCCTGGGCGGCGCGGCGTCGCATTCACGAGATGCTCCTCAAAAATATGTAGTTATTAAATTTCTAAGACAACTGTATAATTTTTATTAATATTCATCCCTTCTAGAAGATTCAAAAAGAACATTAAAATTTTTTGGAATGTTTTCTTTAGTAAAAACAATAAAAAACCATAAAAATGTAAAAAGTGCGGAGCCACGCTCATAGCGTGTGTGATGAAGGGTAATCACCGAGCGTTAAAAGGCTATTTAGGGTTTGTTTTGCGGATGTAATAAAGCGTAATAATCAGACATGCGTAGAGTAAAACATTAAATAACGCATTAAATATAATAAAAAGGATACGAAATCGGGAATTATGCGATGAAATATACTTCCTTGATAACCATAACCTTTTTCATGAGTACAAAGACAACGAAAATTTTCGGCAGTTTTAGGAACAATATCTGCACGTAACATCATTATAATACGTCCTAATTCATGTTTACCGACACTTATATCAAAGTAAACCTGTGGATTGCGTTTTTCTTTGACAGTTGTGATAGGTATTTTACTCGTGAAGTCATCTTTGTTTAGAGTTTCACCAGCGTGTTCTTGTAACCAAGCATCATCAGCCCAAACAGGTTTAGATGAGCCTTCTTTTATACGTTGTGGTTTAGCTATATTGACGCGTATTGTGCGACCGAACAATTCCGAATCATTCTGCAACACATCAAATTAATTGATAATAATGATCAGATCCAATGAAAATTTTATTGGCAGTAGATAAAATTTAGATTTCAATAGAGTTATTACGATTTATATGTATGATAATGTAAAATCATGAAGACATTATCGACTTCGATAATGAAGACAATTTGAAAATGTTATACATTATAATCAATAATATTGATTCCGTCCCTTTTGAAATCTAGTTATATGCGCGGTAATCTTTTCTTTAATTTCAAAAGAAGCTATAGACCCCCCAACTCATGAAAACCTTGTAACATAGTGCGTTTTAGATTTTTATCGTTAAAATCGGGCGCGAAAATTTAAATTTTCCTGGAGCCATCTATTATGCTAATAGTGTGTTATAGATTTTCACACTCTCTAGTTACCCAAGGTCCTGTAAGAGGCCCGTTAGATCAAATTCTAATTAAGTTATAGAAGGCAGTGTGCTAGTCCCATGATGTCAAAATTTACTTTATAAAAGAACCAGCAAGACTTGCTCGAAAACTTAGGCCCTGGCTACCACCCAGAGTAAACCAGTAGACTATGACCAAGGACGCTTGGCGAGCTCCCTACTTTACACTCACAGCTCACTACTTGCTAACCCGAGCTGGCCTAACGATAAATTTAGTCAATCAATTTCTAGTCATTCAGTTCCCAGTGACACGTTTATTTCAATATTGTGCCTGTATTATGAGTTTATTTTATTTATTCCATTGTAATTGTTCAACGTATTCTGCACTCATTGGAACCGTCATCGTTGCTGAAGCTAACATATCATCAAGATGCTCTCAGCTGAATCGTTCAAGAGGTCTAGGGAGACGCACTCTGCTTAAGCATTCAATTGTCTTAGTGTCGTAAGTGGCCTACAAAATCAAAATCTGATCTGGTCACGGCATACTCTCCCTCCATGTTTTTTAATATTAATATTCATTAATTTAACTTTATCCAGAACTTACTTACTTATTTGCTTATTATAATCCGAACGAACAATTAATTCATAGATTTACAATCACTTAAAGATCTGTGAAGAGTTATTGATAATTTATAATTTGCTAACATATGTTATTTAATGCAATAATACATAATTAACCATTCCATCCAGACCTTGTATTTAATAAAATATGAATTCATAATGTAAAATTATCTCATTTTTACAAATTTATAAAAAAGGCAAAAATTATTCTGGGTCTTGGTTAAATAAAGATACTTGTTCACATGTTTAAATATTAATACATCTGTCTTATTAACTAAAGCAATCATTAGCGTGCCTTTCCTACTTCATTAAGTATTTCAGAAAACGTGTCTTGGTTACAGGATGAAGGAGCATACGCTCAGCATCTCTAATTATTTAAACTATTTCATCAAATTTTATATTAATTTATTCATTGATAATTATTAATTACACCGGCCCACAAAAAAAAAGTGTTCTGTACTTTTGACCGGACCTACCTATCTTTATGTATTTCGACGCGCTGAATACGAATCTGAAGTCAGTTTTGCCCGTACACACTCAAAATTTTAAGTTAATTGCAAAAAACCATAAAAATCGCCAAAAAGCAGTTTTAGTAAGAAAGAAATTTATGGAACTATGGACCAAGTATGATTTTTATGTATTTTGGTCCGCTGAATCCAATTCTAAAATTTATTCAACCATCAGCTATTTAAAATCTAAGTAAATTGCAAATAAACCCTTGAAAATTGCGAAAAATAGCAAAAAATTGAAGGTTAGAAGCGTGCCTGTAACCAGGGCATCTCCACGTGGTGACGGCGGGCAACAGAACCATTTGGCAGAATCCTTGGGTTAATGGCGTGTGTGCCGTCATGGCAGGCACAAGCAATGTGTTTAACGATGCAGGGACTCGGAATCCCAGTACCGGCGTTTGGTCAGAGTGAGAGAACAAGCTCGCAGGCGTCGTCATCCAGTGACTGCAGCTCTTCATTAGTGGGTGACTTGACTTCTGAAGGCTATAATATTACAAGAAGTGTCTCTCACATATGTAACAAAAGTTCTGATTGGTTTTGTTACATATGTGGAGAGTTTGAAGTGGCAAAGTACCATAGACCTTTTTCAAACAAATTGAAAAAGGTTTATGAAGATTGCTTTGGTATTCAAATTACCAACTGGAATGCAACCTGGGTATCACATACCATTTGTGGTCGGTGTCACGCGATGTTAATTTTTTAGGAGCAGACGAGAAATCAAGAGAGCTTAAAATTTTCGAAGCCCATGATATGATCTGCACTAACAAATCAAAAGAACTGCTACTTTTGTATGACTGACGTTGCAAGTTTTACTTCGACAACCAAAGATAAGATTCAATATCCCAACGTTCCATCAATTGTAAAACCTCAAAAAATTTGGGTTGTCGAAGAAACTGCTACTCTTGAGCCAATGGATGAGGACGAAGAAGGGATGCAAGTTGACGACGTCTATGAAGAAAACAGTTCTGAGGACGAAGAATACTTGCCCGATGGTGTTGGTGAAAATAAAGACCCTGAAACCTTCGACCAACTAGAATTAAATGAACTTGTGTGAGATATAGGGCTATCCAAAGAAGGATCTTAACAGTTAGCGGCTGTATTAAAGAAAAAAATTTTGTTAGCTAAAGGAACATCAGCTTATTTTTATCGCGATAGTGAGAAAGAGTACCGAAAATTTTTCAACAACGATAGCGAAAATTCATTGGTTTACTGTTCAGATGTAAAAGGTTTGGTTGATGAATTGAAACCGAACACATACAAAGATTTCACCAAGACATAAGTGAAATGTAGAGTCGATATCAAGGAAAGTGGAATGTCAATATGATGGAAGATCATTGCTGGACACTGGAAAGAGATGTACCCCATGAAAACAGAAAGCGAAAAAAACAACCCTTTGCGTAGGTCATTCGAAGACATAAGGGTTCGACACAAGCGAAGAACAGCTTGAAATCAAAAAGGTCATTCCTTATCTTCGTATGGTTTTTGAAAAGATTTTTTGATAGAAATAAATTTAATTAAGTTCAATCAATATTTTTCATTACTATATGTGCAATTTTCCGCATTAACTTAATTTTTTTGAGGGCTAACGGGCCAAAATAACTTTATATTTATATTTATTTACAAATTGTTAAAATTTAAAACTAATACAGAATTACAAGACTGGAAAGCCATCAAAATCTGATAAACAAATTGAAATTTATAATCCACGAATCAAATAACGTAATATATATTTTGTTTTGATTTAAAAAATGATTTTCATCACATCAATTTTTTGAAATTTTCTGAGATATTTTACTATTTACTTAGATTTTTTAAAATATATAAGCCAAATAGGCTCAAGATTTCGATTCAACGGATCAAACTACATAAAAATGATGATTGATCTATTAATCTAGCTCTATAGAATTTATTTTATCACAATAACTGCAATTTTTTGCTATTTTCCGCAATTTTCAGGGGTCTTTTTTTGCAATTTACTTAAAGTTTAATAATACGCAATTGAATTAGTATTGCTCGTACTTTCATATATAAATATATAAGTATACTAACAATATTTCAATCGCGGATAAAGAACCTCGAATTGAAA
This sequence comes from Microplitis deprimator, assembly GCA_964016945.1. NCBI lineage: Eukaryota > Metazoa > Arthropoda > Insecta > Hymenoptera > Braconidae > Microplitis > Microplitis deprimator. The sequence goes on from OZ024713.1 coordinate 10,121,737, forward strand.
AACTGACCTTCAAAAATTGGCTTAAACCTTAGTAAAAATGAACAAGAGCCGCCTTTGTTTTAAACTAAGCATGAGCTACCGAAGTCAGAGAGGTGCTGAAAATTTTCGAAAAATCTACCTTCCATTCTGGTTGCCAAATGGTATTTTTTTTATTCAAGTCGATTCAAGTTATAATCAAGCGCAATGAGTCACTTAAGTTTGATGTAAGTTCATTAAGCTTATGTAAGTTCAATGTAAGTTCTATAAGTTAACTTAAGTTAAATGTAAGTTCAATATTTCGACTCGGGATAAATGTGTGATATCGAAAACATGCAGGATACAGGGAAATTTCATCTTATCATAACTAACGATTTTTGTTTCTTAGTTACTAGTTACCATATTGTCAATAGCCGCCAAAGCATCTTCAGCTAATTCAAATTCAATAAACGCAAATCCACGATGTTTTTCAGATTCATAATCAAGTGGTATTTGAATGTCAATTATTTCACCAAATGGTATAAATGCAGCATTAAGAATCTTTTCGTCAACTTCCTCAGCTAAACCACCTATAATTATAGATAGATATTTAATTCAGGCAATGAATATCTATAATAATAGTTAGTAAACATTGATAACAGAAAATTAAGAGAGAAAAAGTACGTGCTGATGATTTAGAATGATTTTTCATGCTAAAGGTAGTCTCAGACGGTGTATAGTCAGAGAAAAAATTATTTTTAGAAATATTGTATTTTCTTCTTACAAGAAATTATGTTATCGGAAAATTTCAATCCAATATATTTTTAGTTCAAAAATTTAAATATTTTATTTAAAATCATTTTCTTAATCGAAGAAATTTGAGCTCAGTTCAAGATATGCTGATCTTCTTTATTTTTTTTTTTGGAGCACTGCAAATTAATTTCGATTTTCTTCAGTTAAAAAAATTATTCTTTAAATTAAATATTGAAGTAATATTGTAATCATTTTTATTGATTTACTACTTAAGAAAATGTTGTTTCTACAAAAGTTAATTTTTTTATCAATGTATTCCTGTTTGTACAAATAAAATGACTAAAAAGTCTGTAACGTAATTTTTTTGTATACTCGATCAGAATTAACAAAATTACAATAAATTGTTGCTCAATAAAATTACTCAATACTCAAATTAGTAAAAGTGGGCTATGTTACACTTCGCCCACCGGTCACCTCCCTCATCTCCTTCAGATCCTGACGGGCGCCAGCCAACTTTTATTTCTCCGGTATCGGCAACCGATCTAAACGTAAACATAAATTAAAACCTAAAATCTAAATCTTTTGGAGATGGGAGACATGAACAATGGTAGCGGAATGTCCCGGTGCGCTCAGTATGCTAGGTTGTGGAGAGAGGGTCGCGATTCTTATTTTGTCAAAGAAGCCGATCAATTACATTAAAAATAATATAGAATAAAGAAATGGAAACTAAACAAAATATCGTAAATATGACGCGGGAACGACCCAGAGGGCCCGAAAGGTCCGCGGTCTAGTACTTTCGGTCCGTCAGACAAATAAATACCTGAGTATAACATCGGGAACCTCTTGATGGCGACGAATCTTAACCCTCGATACACTTCCCCAGATAAATCTTAAAATCAATAAATAATACGGTAATTCAGAACGACAATCATCACGACAATCGGCTCCCAGAGCACAATACATAGAGCCACAAGCTCCAGACGACATCAGTCAAGGGTTGCGGTCGAGGTCTACCTTGGCAGTTCTCCAACTCACCACCACTCGCTCCAAAAACTCCAAACTCAACTACTGGGTCCACTCGTACTCGAGCAACTCCAAATCTCAACTCACTTACTCCACGGTATTCACACAACTGCCTTACTCCAATCTCCCACTCTAATCACTCGCACCCTCTACTCCATCTCAGTAACTCTCACATTCTCGCTTCTCCGTCTATTCTTTCTCCCACCACATACAAGCCGTGGACTCCCGGACCGTCCCGCAATGTCACTCCCCGTGATATCCGCAGTGAGCAAACTTTTTGGCTTCCTCGAGCATCGCAAACGAGGTCTGCCATCCCCAAATAAACATGAACGTACCCCAGCTAACTCCGGGTACCAACACGAAGGGGCAGCGAAATCTCAATCGCTCCTCCGCGATCACCACGTCAACCCCGAGAGCTAAGCCTGGGCCTAGTCGCCATCAATGGTCGAGAGGCACGTTATCTTGGCCACTATCCGCGACTCAGCTAGACCTTCCTCGCTGAATCCAAGCTCCATCACACAAACACTCCAAACATACAAAGTACCGCACACGTACGCCTCCGCACACTTAACTTACCACGCACATGTACTCCATACTTTAAACTCACCATCTACAACACTCAACTCGACACACGTGCTTACTCTATCTCTCTCTAACACTCAGACTCACACACTTCACCTCCAACTCCACCTCTTCGGCAATGTAACGTCACAAGTCATAACCATATTTAAATGTTTGATTCCCTAGTCCATTCAAATTGACCTTATAAACGAAACGGATCCAATCAGGTTTGATTTTTCGAGGTGAGTTTCAGAACATGATTAATAAGGAACAACCTGCTTATATTGAGGCAAGTACAATTCAAGATTATCTAGTAAAATTTACAACTTTGCTTGTTTTTTATGATCACAAAAGGATTTTGAAAATTCCACGAGCTTGAATAACTAGCAGCAAAAAAAAAATTCCTCGGAAGACATAATAGACATTTTTTTCCCAAGAAATCCCTTCACTTGGAAAAGCGTTAAGTGTGCTTTACTATCACTCTCTCACTTTCAGCCCTTTCACTGACTTTAAATCCTCTCTACCTTCTTTATAGTACACCACAGTTGCTGAGTGAACGAATACACAAAATGATTCTGGTGTAGATGTGGTTTAATTTAACAACTAAAGAATACACACGATTTAAGATTAATAATTTAGATCTTATATTTACACTATATATAAATTAAACTGTGCGAAATAAATATCTGAGAGCGAACACGACAATTTATGATGAAAGCGAATTCAACGATCGCAAAAAATCACGTATCAAAACTGACACGTGGTCTGAGCGGTGAAATCAAAGCACACCGTAATTAAATTAGATTCAATTTAACGTGAGGAAAACTAGTAGACTCAATGAATATTCAACTTACTTTGCGAACTAATCATTGAGAATATTTTAATACTCAATGAGCACTTTCAGAACTAAAGAATACTAAGCAAAAGTAAAGATAATCAGAGCGGTTTAATATGTTACGTTCCCGTAATATTTTATTGATTTAATTAAATTAATTATTTTTAATAAAATAATTTTATGCAATTTAACGGAAATCGAAACGATAAGAGAGTCGCCGTGGCTCGCGGGTAGTCAAAACAGATAACGATGCATGAGACCCGGGCTACGACGATTCTCTCACAGGGAACCTGAGATGCAGCATCAACATTTTGTCAACTAGGTTGCAAATTATTATATTTTCATAACGAATATACAGTCAGTCCTTCGAGAGAGCTCATGGAGCTCGAACCTCTGCTTTCCATAAGTAATTAATAAATTCCAATTAATCCGTAAATTAAGTCAACCTTACTTTGGGCTGCCATTAGGCCAATAATTTGTCCAGGCCAGCGCTGCCACCGGCTGTCCAGGATTCCCTAAACCCCGCATCCTCATAAATTATATGGAGATCGGTCAGATCACAATTTTAAATCGTGAAAGTTATATAAAATTAATAATTAATAAGATAATCGACGACGACGGCCCACCAGGGGTCTAAAGACACTCTAACAAGGCCAAACCTGGACATTAATAGACAATTAAATATTTAAAAATATTTTAATTAATATTAACCTGGACATTAATAGACAATTAAATATTTAAAAATATTTTAATTAATATTGGATATTTTCCAGTATGTAACAAATAGCACGAGGTAGCACGTTAGACTACACGATGTAGAATTCTAAAGCACGAGGCGAAGCGGTTGAACACAAGATAGTGAAAGCATGTATGGCGGCGTCTTCTTTCTTCGTTGCTGCTCGGTGATGACGTAGACAGCATGCTGCCCGAATGAATTTTTATATTGGCTTAAAGCATGCCAAGAGGCTGTAGTTGGCTGCCAGCTTGACACGGCCATAAGAGAGAAAAAGTACGTGACGGTCCCAAATAGCGAGTGACCCGGCACTACTCTTGACTTTGAAGTCAGTTACTCGATCAGGTGCTCCTGGACATAGCAAAAATACCCAAAGCGTTTCAAACAAGGCATGCTCATGACTGAACAAAAGTATATACCATTTTTGAGACGATATATGAAAGAACATTTTCCAATATAAGATTTAATCGATTCATAATGAGATTGATCTAGTCCGAAACTCCCATTGCGTCAATTGTGGTGTTCGGACTCGTAACAATACTATAACTTTAAAAAAAACACGACTTATCAACGTAATTTTTTTTTTTATTATCTTTGTATTTTTAAATGCAAGAACCCTTGCAAAATCACTATCTAAATCTTTTTTTTGTTTAATTGTAATCAATAAAAAACAAAAACTTATAATTCACGAAAAATTTAGCTGCCATTTTTATTTTTACTATCATTATTATTTTTTTCATTTTTTTCTCTCCATTAACTACTGGCAGAAGCACCAAAGCAGCGTGACAGTAGAAAAAAAAAATCGGTCTGTCGGTTGAACCTGCGGGCCAGCCTCAAAACTTCCCGCGGTTTTCGAGCTTCTTGAGCTCGAAAAATTGTTGTGGATACATCTTCGAGCTCGAAAATACTTTTGTATGCCTTTGATTTCGAAAAAGAAACGTTTTTTACCATTTTTTCTCAAACGATATCTCTCGAACTAATAAAGCGATTGAGATGGTTAAGGTGGCAATCGACGCGTTTTATTGAGTTCTACAACTGATCAGACTTTAAAATTTATTTATCAAATCGTTTTTGAGAAATTTCAAAAATACTAAAAAAAATTTTTTTTTTAATTCTTTCGACAACGGTATCTCTTGAAAAAATTAACCGATTTTGATGGTTGAGATGACATTCGACAATCCATCGAGCCCGTAAAAAGTTATCCGAAAAAAACATCTTTGAAAAAAGTTTATTTTTGGAATATCTCCGAACGAGCCCTACCGATCAAGCTCAATTTTTTTTCAGCTTCGAGATATTGACAAACCGCGTCGAATGACACCTTGACGATCAAAATCGGTTCATCCGTTCAAAAGTTATAGATATTTACATACGTACGTACGTACATACACATACATACACTCGGACATCATCTGGAATTTAGTCAAAATATCTTCCTAGAACTTCAAAACGTCGACATCTGTTGGAATTTCGATTTTCGCAAATCGGGATGAAAACAATAACTTCCCAAAATTTTTGAAAATCTTCGATTTTCTTAGCGGGAATTTAAAAATATTTTTTTCTATTTTTCTGAAAATTTTAAAATTCATCAAAGCATTAGAAAAAATTATCGAAAGCGTAAGCAATATAGCTCAAATTAAAGCTAATCGGAGAAACTTGAAGATTCAATCACCATAATGGATTATCTCTTTAGGATCAAAGGTTATTTAAAAATGAATCAAGAAAAGTCGAATTTTTTTAAAAATCAAAAAATCTTTGAATGACTAACTTCTCAACTTTCTGGCCGATTTAGCTCACCTTCGAACTGAACTAAGCTCTTAAGCTACAGAATTTATTTATTTATTTATTTATTTATTTATTTATTTATTTATTTATTTATTTATTTATTTATTTATTTATTTATTTATTTATTTATTTATTTATTTATTTATTTATTTATTTATTTATTTATTTATTTATTTATTTATTTATTTATTTATTTATTTATTTATTTATTTATTTATTTATTTATTTATTTATTTATTTATTTATTTATTTATTTATTTATTTATTTATTTATTTATTTATTTATTTATTTATTTATTTATTTATTTATTTATTTATTTATTTATTTATTTATTTATTTATTTATTTATTTATTTATTTATTTATTTATTTATTTATTTATTTATTTATTTATTTATTTATTTATTTATTTATTTATTTATTTATTTATTTATTTATTTATTTATTTATTTATTTATTTATTTATTTATTTATTTATTTATTTATTTATTTATTTATTTATTTATTTATTTATTTATTTATTTATTTATTTATTTATTTATTTATTTATTTATTTATTTATTTATTTATTTATTTATTTATTTATTTATTTATTTATTTATTTATTTATTTATTTATTTATTTATTTATTTATTTATTTATTTATTTATTTATTTATTTATTTATTTATTTATTTATTTATTTATTTATTTATTTATTTATTTATTTATTTATTTATTTATTTATTTATTTATTTATTTATTTATTTATTTATTTATTTATTTATTTATTTATTTATTTATTTATTTATTTATTTATTTATTTATTTATTTATTTATTTATTTATTTATTTATTTATTTATTTATTTATTTATTTATTTATTTATTTATTTATTTATTTATTTATTTATTTATTTATTTATTTATTTATTTATTTATTTATTTATTTATTTATTTATTTATTTATTTATTTATTTATTTATTTATTTATTTATTTATTTATTTATTTATTTATTTATTTATTTATTTATTTATTTATTTATTTATTTATTTATTTATTTATTTATTTATTTATTTATTTATTTATTTATTTATTTATTTATTTATTTATTTATTTATTTATTTATTTATTTATTTATTTATTTATTTATTTATTTATTTATTTATTTATTTATTTATTTATTTATTTATTTATTTATTTATTTATTTATTTATTTATTTATTTATTTATTTATTTATTTATTTATTTATTTATTTATTTATTTATTTATTTATTTATTTATTTATTTATTTATTTATTTATTTATTTATTTATTTATTTATTTATTTATTTATTTATTTATTTATTTATTTATTTATTTATTTATTTATTTATTTATTTATTTATTTATTTATTTATTTATTTATTTATTTATTTATTTATTTATTTATTTATTTATTTATTTATTTATTTATTTATTTATTTATTTATTTATTTATTTATTTATTTATTTATTTATTTATTTATTTATTTATTTATTTATTTATTTATTTATTTATTTATTTATTTATTTATTTATTTATTTATTTATTTATTTATTTATTTATTTATTTATTTATTTATTTATTTATTTATTTATTTATTTATTTATTTATTTATTTATTTATTTATTTATTTATTTATTTATTTATTTATTTATTTATTTATTTATTTATTTATTTATTTATTTATTTATTTATTTATTTATTTATTTATTTATTTATTTATTTATTTATTTATTTATTTATTTATTTATTTATTTATTTATTTATTTATTTATTTATTTATTTATTTATTTATTTATTTATTTATTTATTTATTTATTTATTTATTTATTTATTTATTTATTTATTTATTTATTTATTTATTTATTTATTTATTTATTTATTTATTTATTTATTTATTTATTTATTTATTTATTTATTTATTTATTTATTTATTTATTTATTTATTTATTTATTTATTTATTTATTTATTTATTTATTTATTTATTTATTTATTTATTTATTTATTTATTTATTTATTTATTTATTTATTTATTTATTTATTTATTTATTTATTTATTTATTTATTTATTTATTTATTTATTTATTTATTTATTTATTTATTTATTTATTTATTTATTAACTACCCGATAAGAAAATTGAGTTTTCGAAAATTCGGGAAGTTATTGGTTTCGGTCCGATTGTCGAAAATCGAATTTCGAAGAGATCTTGACGTTTTGAGGTTTTAGGAACCTATTCTGACTAATTTCAAGATGATGTCCGAGTATGTATGTGTATATGTGTGTACGTACGTACGTATGTTAATATTCTGTATTTTCTGAACGGATAAACCGATTTTGATCTCCAAGGTGGCATTCGACACGGCTTATTAATTGCTAAAAGTCGTGAAAAATTGAGCTTAATCAGTAGCGTGCGTTCAGAGATATTTCAAAAATAAAATGTTTTCAAAAATGTTTTTTTTGGATATTTTTTAATTTGCTCAATGGAATGACTATAAAATCAAATTAGCTCTAAAACTTCATGAGCCGCATCAAATGCTACCTCAACCATCAAAAGCGGTTCATTCGTTGAAGAGAAGCCGTTAACGAAAGAAATGAAAAAAAAAATTTTTTTTAGTTTTTTTGAAATTTCTCAAAAACGACTCGATAAATCAATTTCAAAATTTGATCAGCTTTAGAACTTGATAAAATGCGTCGATTGCCACCTTAACCGTCTTAATCGGTTAATTAGTTCGAGAAATATCGTTGAAAAAGTAAAAGGTAAAAAACATTTTTTTTCGAAAACAACGGCACCCTATCCAAAAATTCCCATAGAATCCACTCAACTGCGACAAAAAACGCATAGAATCCTATAGACCGTATTGGTTTCTTTGCGGTTTCTGTCATAGTTGAGTGGATTCTATGGGAATTTTTGGATAGGGCACCCAAAAATGGTAATCGGAAAAAATAGCCCCGGAATAAATAGCTCCGAAAAAAATAGACCCAGAAAAAACAGACACGGAAAATCAACTTTTCAGCTGGCTACCGATTTCATGTGGAACTCCATACTCGGCTTTACAATTTGATGGTATCATGTCTTTCAATGTCTATCAATTCACTTGTTAATGTCTTTTGTGGAAAAAGAACACCTCCAGGGGGTCCAGTGGCGAAGCCCCGGCAGGATCCAGGGGCAAAGTACCCCAGATGATAATAAGAAGTTTCATTATTCTGCAAAGGTAACAACATACGTGAAAAAAAATTTCTTCTATTAATTTGTTATTGGTATATGTTTAACATATCATTGTTTTTGAGGATGAATTTGAGGTTGTTTTCGTGAAAATCCGGGTTCAATTTCTGGTTTGTTTCTGATTTTCAATCATTCTTTTCAAGATGATCTTTACGTTTAATGAGTAAAAAAATATTTTCTTAAATGAATGTCCTGATGGAAAAAAAAATAAATCACGGTTTCATTGATATATTTTTTCCTTTGAATCTAAGTATCAAAAGTAATAGAATAAAATTAGTTACCCAATGAACAACATTAGATGTTTGTATCCGTTTTTTTTTTTTTAGGTCTATTTTTGCTGATTTATTTTCTTCCAGTCTATTTACTCCGGGTCTATTTTTTCCGGATCTATTATTTCCAAGTCTATTTTTTCCGGTCTGTTTTTTACGGGTCTATTTTTTCCGGGATCCCACAAAAATATTTCCGAGCTCAACGAGCTCAAAAACAGCGGGAAGTTTTAGGGCTGGCCCGCAGGGTCAACTGATAGACCGATTTTTTTTTCTTACTCATGACACTGAAAAATTAGTTGCTTGACACCTCTAGAAAATTTTCCCCAAAATAAGCTCTTAATTTTAATAGGAAGGACCTCCGCATTAGTTTTTGTATTCCCCTCGGTACACTAGAAAAAAATTTATATCTCACTTACTAATCAATCGTACATTAAAACTTTATAAACTATTTTGAAGGAAATAAAACGATATACAAAAATAATTTCCTACACGGACAAAAATGTATCGTCACCAGCACGATACAGTATAATGACTTTCGTGATACTCATCTAGGTATTTAGAGGTTAGTGCGAGTATTTATACGTATAGTGCTGACAAAAATATGGATCGTGAATGGGACTAGAATGAATGGCGACGGTAGCTCTACAGATCGCTCCCTTCACGATACGCTCATCACTATCAAATCACTAGCCATTAGATCGTTTCAATCACAATATTTTTTTCTCCGTGTACATTATTATCGTACTCTCACTATTTAAAAAATATTGAAGATTGAAGTTGTCACATGGCGATTTAAACGTGAATCGCTGCGCGCACTTTCCCATCTCGCCGTGAGTTTAACAACACCTCCTAGCTGATAAAAAACGCAGGTGCGCATTCAATTGCAGTAATTTATTAATATTTAAATATTTATATTATTTTCATTAATTATTTAATTATGAATTTATTGACATTATTGTTTATTATATTTATATTTTGATAATTATTTTGAATTTTATGTATTGAATCGATATTTTCATTTCAGTCAGTAGAACACGTGTGTGTAGAGCATATATAGAAATATCAACCGAAGGAAGAGTAAGTAGATACGGTGGAGATAAAAATCAATATCTCTCTCCTACCACATGGTGCACTGAAATTATTATTATTTTATTGTTTAAAGGGTTAATAATTATTATGTTTATGGATAAAGATAGAAAATATTATTTAATTTATTATTATGATATAACTCAGGTCGTGTAATAAATTTAAATATTTTATTTTAATTGATAATTTCGGGTCTGAGATCATTAGAGGGGATAACACGTGAATGATACCCATCCCTCGGAAAACCGACGCGAAAAATAGTCAGAGAGGACCGGGCTATTGTAAAGGTAGGACGTGTTGTCCATGATTTTTAAGTAAAATTATTCTGGCCCAGTTACCGTCATAAAGTACCCTGGTGGGAAGGAACCATTGGCCAAAGCTTGGACTAAGCCTTGGCCCGTCGTCAGCCAATGCTCCTCGGCTTAGCGAAAGGCTTGGGTCGAGCCTTGGCTGGCCATTGGGCGAGCCTTGGCTAACCATTGGGCGAGCCATAGTTCAAGCTTTGGATGGTAGCCATGTTCCAAGCCTTGGTAAACTAAAATATAAGACTTGGGTCGAGTCTTGGAAAACGAAAAATTGAGCCTTGGCCAAGGCTTGGGAAACAAAAAATCAAGCTTCGGCCAAACCTCGGGGAACAAAAAATCTAAGGCTCACCCAATGCTCGATCTAAAACATTATTATTTAAATTATAAAATATAATTTAAAGAAAGTTTGATCACACTTTTATCGACATTACATTGGAGTATAATTAACTAATTACTGAATTAATGGGAAATAATGAATAAAATTATTTGGGGGCTACCGGGTTTCGAACTGAGATCCTTTTGATTACTAAGCCGGGATGCTATCCACTGTGCTAAATCTGATGTTCAGATGATCATGATTTTTTTGCTTGTTAATTATTTAAATACAAATTAATTCAGAACTATTAGATCGTAAAGATGAGGTGAAATGTAGTTTTATTTAATGAACTTAAAATTGTCTGATGAGTAATGACATATATTTATTAGTTTGTAATTTTATGATTTGATATAAATGAATAAATTAAGAGTAAGATCAAGTAGCACTACTATATTGTTTATTGAACTTTAACATTTATGTTAACTAAAGTTTTGTACATAGCAATAACTAATTAAATGAAAATTATTGTATATCAAATAATTTTACTTTTTAAAAAATTTCAACTCTTGATATTAATCGTGTACTCGGTGGACCGTTATGCCCTGGTCTTCTTTATATACATATATATAAAGATACATGTAAAATTGCTAATTTTAATATTAAATAAAAATTTAACCTAGGCTGAGGCAGTGGCCAACAGTCAGCTGCCAAGGCTCGGCTTGAAAAAAATTAAACTATCGGGCCCAGCCTCGGCCGATCCTTGGGCCAATGGTCAGCGGCCAAGGCTCGATTTAACAAAATCAAACCATAGGGCTTAAGCTTGGACCAGGTCTGGCCCCATGGTCACTTCCAAGGCTTGGGAATAGCAAAATCAAACCATAGGACCTATGCTTGGACCAGGTCTGGCCCCATGGTCATTTCCAAGGCTTGGGAAATTACAACTGGCCCGAGGCTCGGCCAATTGATACCTTTCGCGATTCCTTCCTGGGTAATTAAATATTCAAGAAAGTCAATTTGGTGATAATTAATATTTTGTTATATTGAATTAAAAGTATTAGATTACGTATATACTATTATTGTTGAGAATCTCCAGAAATAAATTATTATCAACGCCGGTAAGTCATTTGCATTATCATTTGTTGCGTCAGCTATTTTAGTAAGAATTATTCCTTATTATTTTTATTCATTATATTTATTTTGTTTTCTTTCCGCTTGGTACATACATTCTCGCTCAAAATTTGGTCTCGTGATCTCTCCTCTGATTTGTGTTTATTCTTTGTCCGTTTTATAAAAACGGGCTGGCGCCTTCGTGCACTAACCCAGCCGGAGGAGCTGGTCCAGGCACACTTTTATTTTGTTTATTATTTTGAGTCATATTTATTATTATTATTTATAATTTTTATTACACGTGGATGACCACATACGAATTCCGGGTTTTATTCGCGTCTCCATCGCGAACATAAAAACGGTTTACATTATAAAGTTTGGTTATTTTAAGACAAATTTGTTATTTGCTTATGAATTTTATAACTCGTGAATACATAAGGATTATGAAATGGGTAATGCATATTTTTGTAGAAAATTAAATGATCTACAGAAATGATATTTTATGCTTAGTCGATTCAATTCAGCGTTCAAAAAAATTAATTATCACACATTAATGCATTCCGATCTTATTAGTTTTTTGATAACTAATTCGAAAAATTGCAATTTAATTCATGAGTTTTGAGAAAATTTATACAAATTTAAGTTTTTATCAACAGAGAAATGCTTCAAATTATATTTCAAGTTTTTTTTTCAAACGTAAGTTTGCTAATATTGAAAAAAATAAATTTGGCATCATTTACCGGTCATTAAGCGGCTGCTTAGAGTCAATTATTCATTAATACCCTTAAAAAATAACATTATTCTTATAAATTTACCAAGAAAAATATAAGTATAAGAGAAAAAGAAATATTCAATTAATCATAAGAAAAGTTTTTTATTTCAATTATCAACTGAATTATAAATTTGAATACTATTTTACTTTTATACGCTATAATTATAGAAAATATTTCGTGTTGCAAGCGGGGTAATTTTTCTGATGTTCTTAAACAATCTGTATTAAAAAATAAAGAGCAATTTTTTATTTCTATTACAAATTTTTTCGGGAATTGATTAATAGTTGACTCGGAGCAGTAAATGACGCATAATTTCTTTTCATCAATATAGCCGAACAAACTTACGCCTGAAAAACAAACTTGAATATAGCTTGAAGCATTTCATTGTTGATAAAGTCTTAAATTTATGTAAATTTTCTCAAATTTCATAAATTAAATTTAAATTTTCCAAATTAGTTATCAAAAACTGTTGAGATCCTTGGTGGAAGTTGTTCGAAATTTTCTCGGAAAAACACTTGAAGACTTTTTCATAGTTCTAAAGACTTCCAGAGTTTTTCAGAAAAAATTTCATTATCTAAACGCTTACTTTAATAGACTAAGCATGAGAGATGATTTTTGTAGAGCATTTAATTTCCTACAAAATTATGCATTGCCCATTTCATAATCTTTATTTGTTCATCAGTAATAAAATTCATAAGCGAAAAAAAATGTGTCTTAAAATAATCAAAATTCAATCTTCAATATTTTTTGAATGGTGAGATTTACGATAAAAATGGAAGAGACCTTTTTTGTAGAGCGTTCAATTTCCTATCAAAGTCTATAAACTTTAAATTAAGAGGAATCAATTAAATTGGTTATAATTTTGATATATTTATTGTTCATGTTAATAAAATTCATAAGTATATTTAAGGTTAAGTTTTAACTTTTACATTACCAACATAGACTGTCCTTTTAGTATTATTCATTTTCAATTTAATGGTGTTTTTATATTCATTCAAAAATTGTAATTATTGATTTTTTTTATAAATTATAACTGATTTCAATATTTATTTGTGATATTTTTCAACCAATAATCTGCAGGCCGGTATCAGTACATAAATATACATGGGAAAGTGACGTATCGTCACATTACCCTAATAGCCACTTTGGCTTGAAATTGACTGCAATTTGACATTGAAATTACTTGAAATTTGCTGTCCGAATTTGCAAACAATTTGACAGCAAAAGTTGGAAAGAAAAATTTTGGACATCATTGCTTTCGCACAAGCGCCACTTCTCGATTCGTCATGGAACCGAAAAGACAAAATCCGCATCGCCATCTATGGAAAACGACTTGAATCCTCCTCGTCAAGTACGGAAAACGACCCTGATACCCTGATAGCACGAGTTGATCGTGAAAAAGTTGATCATTCATTAGTTTTCGACCAACTTGACGACAAGTTGTCGACAACTTTAGCTTTTGCAACTTTTGGCTACAAGTTACAGCCAACTTTCTCAGAAAGTTGGCGCCAGTATGAAGCTGCAACTGGAATGCAAGTTTCTGAGAAAATTGAAAGGAAACTTACCGTCAACTTATGATTGCCAACTTTTGCCACCAACTTTCTCAGAAAGTGACCGTCGATTTATTGGATTTCCAACTTTTGCCACCAACTTTCTCAGAAAATGTCTATCAACTTTGGAGGGTCCAACTGTTGACGGCCAACTTGTGTCCAGTTGCGGCTGCAAGTTTCTCGTCAGTTTCTCGCCAACTTGGCTATCAGGGTAGCCAGACATTGCTCTGCAAGTGTTGCAGTGAAACATTTACGGCTAACTTAACGAGAAAGTTTCTGGCAAACCTTGGCTGGATAATACTTTCCTTTAAGTTCCCTTTAAATTACGGCAGTAGCTTATAGTTAACTTATGGTTAGGGTGGCTATCAGGGTTCATTCGTGAACTGCCGTGATTATCTGTGACGAGGAGGATTCAATTCGTTTTCCATAGATGGCGATGCGGATTCGAATCGTCCATAAATAACCAAGAGGATAAAATTTTTTTCCAGAAATGACGAGGAGGATTCGATTCGTTTTCCATAGATGTCGATGCGGATTTTGTCTTTTCGGTTCCATGACGAATCGAGAAGTGGCGCTTATGCGAAAGCAATGATATCCAAAATTTTCGGTTGATTTTTCTTGAATTTAAAAGTAACTTTTTACAAAAAAAAAATTCGGTAATGTTCATTCTTACCAATTCAGAAGGTAAGCAAATTTATACAAAAAATTGTCTACAATTTTACGGTAAAAAAATACTTAACAATTTTTCAAGTCCAATTATCAACAAATTGACATAAAAGTTGCCTGAAAATTAACAACTTTTTTCTAGTCAAGTTTTGAAGTGAATTTGCATTCTGATTCGGGCAGTAAACTTACGTAAAATTGTAGAGAAAGTTACATCCAAATTGTCATCAAAAACGAAAAAGTTCGAAGTTGACGGAAATTTGACGAAAATTTCAAGGAAACTTTTGTAAGTAAACTTTTGCTTTTGAATGGTTTTAGAACGTTTCCTCTCACCCGAAACCCGATACTTAAAACCTCAACAAAACACACGTATAAAAATCATGAATAGGCTCTTGTTCTATAATTTACAGTACATATGGTTATGAACAAATGCAAACTCTATAAATAAATAAGAAAAGGAAATATATAAGAATTAAATGTTACTTATAACTGAAAATCATATCACAAAAACTTAATCATTATTGTTAATATATATATAATAAATAAAGAGTGACTCGTATAATAAATCAATAGAAATACAGCATTACAATAATTATAATGGTGTTTCAGGATAAATAATAATGTCAATTGTATTTAATAATTAAATATAGAATAATTATAGAGAAATACACCTCTAAAAGTTCACCATATTTAGCTAAAGGATTTTATCCAAGTACAGGAGAATAAGATATAAATAATATAAGTAATAAGTAAAATCATAGAATGGATAAGTAAAGGACGTAGATGTGTAAGCTTTTATCTAGTACTTGTATTCGTAAGAAGTACAAATGTATAAGAATATATTTAGTAAAGAACGTTGATATGTATAAGTACATATATTGTATAAGTATATATGTGAGCATGAGAATAGTGGGAGAAGTTGAAGAGTAGAGTCAGAGATCTTTTTGCCGTCCGATGTAACTTCACTTCTCTCCGAGAACTATTGACAAGAACCACTGTTACTTCTGATCAAATCTTATCTATACTTCATAACTAAATTCAGTCTCCAAATAAAAGTTATTCTACCAATTACATCTATCCTTATCCATAACTTCATTATTTCATTAAATAGTAATCATAATCATCATCATCATAGTTAACAATAAATTTAATCACTGCTTTCAAATTCAAAATTGGTCCCGCGTGACAACGAACTGCCCGCTGTCCAGGAGGTGGCGTCAGCTCTGACCCTAGTAACCTCCCAGAACATAAAAGTCGACCACCCTAATAGCACCATTTGCTTTAGCAAAAGTTTACTTACAAAAGTTTCCTTGAATTTCTCGTCAAATTTCCGTCAACTTCGGACTTTTCTGTTTTTTACAACAAAAAAGTTGTCAATTTTCAGGCAAATTTTATGTCAATTTATTGTTAATTTGACTTGAATAATTGTTAAGTATTTTTTTACCGTCAAATTGTAGACAATTTTATGTATAAATATGCTTACCTTCTAGAGTGGAAAAAATGAACATTACCGATTTTTTTTTTTCGTAAAGAGTTACCTTTAAATTGAAGAAAAATAAACCACTAATTTGTATTTTCAACTTTTGCTGTCAAATTGTCGGCAAATAAGGGCAGCAAATTTCAGGTAATTTCAACATCAAATTACTGTCAATTTCATGATAAAGTGGCTATTAGGGTATTTTTTTATGTCAAGTTCACTGATTAATTAACAGGTAGAGGCACTGAGGACATAACACTCAGGACTTAGTTCGGGTAAACACAGCCACTATGTCGCTACTTTAATTTTATGTTGCCGCTTCTCTATTTTTCATATTGGATATATCAAGTTGAAATTTTCATTTCGCCTCAATTATTAGTTGCACCAAATATGTAATTTATACTTTTTTTCGAATTTCGGTATCGCTGAAAATAGCAGACAGACAATTTTGTAATTTTTATAAGCAAATTAGTTGGAAGTAAAGTACAATTTTTAGAACACACACGAAAAGATTTTCCAAAGTTTTTGATGTGCTATTTTTGAAAATTTTTTCTGTAAATACTTTATTTGCTTATTCAAAAGAAATAAATTTTTCGAATGTCTACTAGTTTTGGTATCAAAAAAATTTACGTTTTGCCTTATTACTATTTAGTGATTTATCTGTGGGTTTTTCATGATGGCACTTGAGAATACTTCAGTACGACTGTCATATTAGAGAAATTTCATGAAGCAATACAGTTAAACTTTAATTATTTTATAATTTGATAATACTATGCATATACATTTCGGAGGGAAACTTATTAACTACTGACTATAAGCAATTATAATTTTAATTGAGTAATCGAATAAATAATTATTTTACAATAGCATTCATAACCTCTTTTATTGTCTATTTCTTTACTTCTAAATTGTAAAAGATGTATTGAAATAAAAAAATCATTTTTATTACCATATAATTTTTTATTCACAATTAACAAAGAAAAAAAAAACGTAATTGTTTGCAATGGATATTGTACCAGGAACTGCGTCACTTCTGGATGAACTCGATAGTATGTTCTATATTTATTTAATTTTCGTTTTTATGAATTTAATGTAATTTTTTTATTTTGGTTTATTAATATAGAAAAGCTTATGGTGTTGTTACGAGATGGTAGAACACTTATTGGTTATTTACGAAGTGTTGATCAATTCGCCAATCTCGTCTTACATCGAACAATTGAAAGAATTCATGTTGGTAAAGAGTATGGAGATATTCCACGTGGAGTATTTATCGTACGTGGTGAAAATGTTGTTCTGTTAGGTGAAATCGTATGTATATTCAATTTATTTAATTAATTATTGATATTAAAGTTATTACTAAGATTATGGCAATGACGAATGTACGTTTTTTTTTTAATATCAGGATAGGGATAAAGAAAAAGATTTGCCCTTGTCTGAAGTGTCTGTTGATGATATTTTGGATGCGCAAAGAAGAGAACAGGAATTGAAACAAGATCAAGAACGTTTGATGAATAAAGCCTTAAAAGAAAGAGGTTTATCATATATACCGGACTTGGGGCATGATGATATGTTCTAATATATTTATGTATTTATACTACTGTTTAATATATTTTTTATTAGCGATTCACCATTAACTGTACTATAAAAATAAAAGCTAATATTTTTTCAAACATAAAATTTCAAAAGTTTTTGAAGTCAAAACCTACAAAAATTGAAACCTACTAAGATTGAAGCCAATTTTTGAAGGTCAGATTTTCAATCCGTGATTCAAATATTGTTAATATACTTATATATTTATATTATATATAAATGTACGAGAAACATTAAGTTTATCGCGTATTACTAAAATCTCGGGTTGATAAACTGACTTTGAGTAAACATGGTTAGAAAAAAAAATATCCATAGGGTAAGTGTGGGTACCCTGGTTAAAAATACTGATTGAAAAGAATTGAAAAGCGGTCACTCCATGCAAACTGAATATCTATATATATATATATACAAACAAAAGAGTTGTTATTATTGAAAAGAATTCGAATTTCATCATTTTTAATTCTTTTCAATCGATTTTTTTAAACAGGGCATTACTGCGGTTTTTTTCTGTAGGTCTTACTTCAAAAGCAATTTAATGAAGTTTATTTCAAGATATCGATAATTTTTTTTTTTTTATACCCAAGTTGTACTTATTGTTAACTTAAAAAAAAAATCAACAATGATATAAACTACTATTTTTTAAAAATAATAAGCATTTTGAAGACAAGTCTATATGCAAGTATTACTGCGGGGCCTAAAGTGGCTTGTCCCTATTACTGCGTGCCAATTACTGCGTGCTGATACCCTGTGGAAAAGCTCTCATAAATTCTGATAAGATATTGAATATTTTTTATAAGAATCTATGAGCTTCGAAAATATCTATGAGATTTAAAAAAATTCTCATATGAATTCTTATGAGAATCTATGAGTCAAAGCTTTTAATGTTTTCCTATCATGATTTCCGTACTAGATTTTTAAAAGAATGAGTAAGATTTTTCAATTTATGAGATTTTGTGACTCGAATTCCGCCAACGATTATAAGATTGAATAAGTAATTTCACTTCTATAAGATTGTTACAGTTTATTCTAATGTATCTTGAATAAGAATTGATCAGGCGAATTCCGATGTTATAATACTTACAAAATCTCAATAAGATTATTTTTTCTAAACGAAATTTTTAGAATTTATAAGTTTTAATAAAAGTTATCCTAGGAGATAATATCTTATTGAATATCATAAAATATTTATCATATTTTATAAGAAAATATTTAATAAGTATTTCTTAGAAATTTTATGAGACTGAATCAGGAATCACATGGACCAATGCAGATTTTTTTCTCATAAAAATTTTATGAGAATTAGTAAGAAAATCTATAATCGAATTAACTTGTAAAAACTTAGAAAATTTAATTTTAATTTAAAAGCTATGTGATTTATGAGTTTTTGTAAGTTTTAGTTATAAGGCTATTACTTATAAAATATTATGGAGTACTGATGAGATTTTATAAATAATTTCCATTCGGATAAAAAATTAATATATTACTGTGGCTGAATCAATTCCGAAAAACTTCGGGATTAGACAAAAAATAAAACAAAACAAGTTTGAAAGATAATTATTAGCTTAGTGAAATAATTAATTAAATTTAGTAATATAATAACAGATTTATATCAATTTATAAAAATAAAAATGACAAGTAAACACCCCTATCCAAAAATTCCCATAGAATCCACTCAACTGCGACAAAAACCGCACAGAATCCTATAGACTGTATTGGTTTCTATGCGGTTTTTGTCGCAGTTGAGTGGATTCTATGGGAATTTTTTGATAGGGACCGCACAGTACAATCTACTTATGACGGCTTCGGACTCATATGGAAACTCCGATTTCATTACCATTAAAAATTCCTGTAAAATCGATTTTTGTAGTCTTTATCAGTAAAAAAACTCAGTGATGTAGTTAATAACACTAGTGAACCATCCTCGTATCTGATACTCTGTTGCCTAAGCCCGGGTTACAGATACATTTTCAGAAATTCTTTCTGAAACATTTGGATGACGTTTTAACAAACTTTCAAGCCTAAAAACCTTACTGGTTTATTATTAGAGAATGAGATTTTCCTATTATCATTGTCACACAGTATTTTTAAATTTTCAACCAATTTATTTTTTGTTACTACACAGAAAAAAACGGTTAATTTGAATCAAAAAAAATATTCTTGATTAAAGTATTTGTTTTTTTATCGATTCAGAAAATAAAAATATACTTGCACCAAGTAAACAATTATCTTCAAACTTTTATCTTGAATCGAAATTTTTTTTCTCATGTCAAGATATTTTTACGCTTAAATCAAAAAATTTTCACTTGTTTCAAGAGTTTATATTATTTGAAGTAAGAGATATTTTTGTTTGAAGCAAGATACATTATTTTTTTGCAGCAATATTGCATTTTCTCGTTTAAAGAAAATAAAAATTTTTCGGTTCAAATACTATACTTTTCATGCATGTATTTTTGCATGCTGCGACCAAGAAAATAAAATTTGCTTAAGCCAAGAGTATGGAGAGTAGAGGTAAGGAGGACTATCTTATATGGGGGACAAGTTAAAAAAGTGTCCAGCTGTAACCCTCCCTATGCAAAAATTCCCATAGAATTCACTCAAATGCGACAAAAACCGCATAGAAACCAATACAGTCTATAGGATTCTATGCGGCTTTTGTCGCACTTGAGTGGATTCTATGAGAATTTTTGGACAGGCAGTGCTGCCAGAACGTGCGATATTTTTACCCCCTCTTGCCATTACACTCAATGCTATTTCACCTCAGGAGAGGGTAAAAATATCGCACGTTCTGGCAGCACTGTGGACAGGGTTAGCGGATTCCTGATCACCGTTAAAGTATGGTGAAACGATGGTGAAGTAACAGCTCTGTGACGCTAGCAACGCAAAGTCTGGAAATTGCATTTAGAAAATGCCGAAATTAGGTGCTAATTAGGTGTTGAATTGATGAATTAGGTGCTCTTTAATTTTCACCGCAATCGATCCCTTTATGTTGCGTTGCTAGCGTAACGTTATGCTAGCAACGCAATAAAAATAAACAGTGAATAAAAAATAAAACAGCTGGACAATTAGGTGCTAAATAGTAAAGATAGTTCAATTTTGGACAAACATAAATTAAAGTCACTATTTGCAAAAACATGCTTGCAAAAATCAGGTATCGTTAATAATAATTCCAGCACAAATTCGAGATCAAACAAGCATTGGTAATTAGGTACTAACTAAGTCCTTCAAAAAAAATTTACCCATATAAATGAGAAAGCAAAGAAACAAAAAATTCGAATACCTGGAATTAAAAGCAGTAGATACGTCTCTTAGATTATAAGTGAATTATCTGTACGTATAATGAATAGATCTATAATTAAGTGTTGATTAGGTGCTTGCAAAAAAAAGTGAATATCATGTAAAAGTCCATCTTATAAATTTCAAAACGAAGGAAAGATCAATGAATATTCCTGGCGCTCGAAAAGAACTTTCTCTACCACTATTAAGCTAAAGAAATAAGGTACGAATTAGGTGCTTGCGAATGGATCACAGCTATGAAAAAAAAATCGATCCTACAAGTCTCATAGGAGCGTAAAGGTTAATGGATGATCCTAATAATTTGTAAAGGGTTTTTCTGCCTCTGTTAGACTGTAAGAATAAGGTGCTTATTAAGTGCTTGCAAATAAACTACAGACACCAGATAAGAATTCACCCTATGGGTCCGATTAAGAGTGTGAAAATCATTGGATAATCTTAACCTTCTGCATGGACCTTCTTTACCTCCATCAAACTGTAGGAATAAAGTGCTTATTGAGTGCTTGCAGATGGACCACAGGGACTGTAAGGAAATCCATCTTATGATCCTTACCCTGATTAATAATACTCATTGAAAAGGATTGAAAAAGATGCGAATTGAATACTTTTGAATACTTTCTATACCCCAGCATTTTCATCTCGACATGAAATTAATACTTTTCAATTCTATTGAATCCAAAAATAATATGAGAATTTCTAAACTTCCGAGGAATTGAAAAAGATTCAAAAGAATTGATATTTTTAATCTTTCTGAATACTTTTCAATACCAAAAAAGTTTCAAATTTTAAGGTTACGCATGGGATTGAAAAGAATTCAAAGGAATAGAAAGTTTTCAATCTTTTTCAATCCTTCTCAATACCTAAATGGTTCGATATTTCAGATCGAGTGTAGGATTGAAAGGGATTCAGATGAATTGAAATTTTTTAATCTTTTTCAATCCTTCTCAATACCTAAATTGTTTTATACTTTGGATCGAGTTTTTTTTCTTTGAAGTTTTTTACATTAAAATTGAAAGAAAAAAAAAAAAAAAAATCAACAAAATGTCGATAAAACCGATCGACAGCATTTTTTTCAAAACGAATTTCTATCGTATCGTTCAGACGTTTTTTTTTTTTTTCTTTTTGAATAACTAAAGTTAAAAACAAATGGATTTTTTCAAAGTCTGGTTTGGATCAAAAAAATTGATAAAATGACGAAGTACAGAAAAAATCTATTTGTTTTTAACTTTTGTTAACAAAAAAAAAAACGCCTTCCCTAGCGAATTCGATCATACCGAAATTTTGGGTATATTTTGAGTGTGTTTTGGACATAGTATACATTTGATAACATTTGGGTATGTTTTACGAATAATGCCCTAATCATACCGAAATATTACCGAAATTAACGTAAATGTTCGGTAGGTTTGTGAACTTTTCATACCCAAACTATACTGAAAAAAAATCATTATTTGTGAAATATAGTATAGATGGCGTTTATAGATGAAATGCCATTTTATTGTTCAGCTTGGATACTGTTGTACCAACTATACAAATACAATATTATGTATTTCTCTAAAGTCAGCTCATACACTCACATTTTTGAGAGTGGAAAGATTTAATTACATTTAATAAAAACTTTATATTTTAAATTCTTTTACTGGCGCTGTTAGAGTAAGTTATAAATAATTGTGTCAACTAATAAAAAATAGTGAAAGTGAATATGCTCTACAAAGAACAAGATTTTTGAAGCATATGAAGAAACATAAGCCTAAACATGACATCTATCAATGGGTCACAGATTTTCTTAAAAACGATCGATTTGCTCGAGAAAAACTGAACGAGAAGTCTGTAATATTTCCCAACAGGCAGCGAAGCCCTATCCAAAAATTCCCATAGAATCCACTCGACTGCGACAAAAACCGCATGGAAACCAATAGAGTCTATAGGATTCTAAGCGGTTTTTGTCGCAATTGAGTGGATTCTATGGGAATTTTTGGATAGGGAGAGCGAAATTTATTTAAAAATAATTGGAAATTATTTTTATGTTTTTTATTAATAAAATAAAAAACCTTTTCATTTTTATTGTTCTAAGAAAAATTTAATAAAATAACGAATTTATAATTTAATAAAAATTTAAAAATTTGAATAAACGTGTATTTTATTTCTCTCCTATCAATTTCTTACTTCTATTAATAAATTGATTTTATTGGTTAGTAGATTAAAATTTGACTTTGCTAAATTTAACAATTAAGAAAAAAATTATAGTACTTTTTAGGTATATAATGTTCACAAACATACCCAAAATAGAGGCATTATTTAGGTATGATTTGGAGTTTTTTGGTATATTACCGAAAAATGACCGAAACTGGGCTAAAATTCAGTGGATATTTTCAGTATTTTTTAAGTATGACCGAATTCGCTAGGGATCTGAACGATACGACAGAAATTCGTTTCAAGAAAAAATGCCGTCAATTCGTGGTATCGACATTTTGTCCTTTGTTTTTTCTTTCATTTTTAATGTAAAAATCTTGAAAAAATTCCGGCCTATCAAGCATCTGACGCGATTTTGCCGAGAGAGAGCGCGCGCAATAGGCAGTTGCTCGTTCGAGAGGGAGAGGTCCGAGCGCCTGCTCGTTTTTTCGTCATATCTCGCGAAATATTTGAGATACAAAAAAACACTATGATACCTTTTTAGTGTATTTTTTCATTTTGAACATTTTGTTCTCGATAAACTGCTCCAGCAAACCAGCGTTTCGGGAGTTATTTCGATTTAAACAATTAAATTGTTATTAACAATTGTTTGCACCACTTTTGAACAAGTCGGACTCGATTTTCGTGATCCTTGGCTTAAAATACGCAAAAAAAATTTTGGTCCAGCGTTGGCCAACATAATGTATACGGGCTCTCTTCTTTAGCCAAAGGACTAATTCAATACACAGAAAAAAAAACTATCTTGGCTGAATATAAATTTTCTTGAGTCAAGAAAATTTTTGGGTCAAAGAAGGAAGGCCAGAATTTTCTTCAATCAAGTATTAAATTTACTTGAATTTTAAATCTTGTGACAATAAATCGTTTCTTAATTCAAAAACTCTTTTAAGATTGAATTAAAATACTTATTTATTAATTCAAGATACTTGATTTCTTCAATTAAAGAAAAATTTTATTTATCCAAGATTTGCTATTTACTTGTATTAAAAGTGAACTTATTTATTCGAAGTTAATACATTTATTAAGGTAAATAATTTTTTTTATGAACAAGAACCTTAATTTACTTCATTCAATAACAATATCTACCCTGATAGCCACCCTAACCATAAGTTAACTACAAGCTACTGCCGTATTTTAAAGGTAACTTAAAGGTAAGTGTTGGAGAGCAAACAGTTACCTTTAAGTTGACAGTAAATTGTCTGCAACTTTCTATTTAATTTGACTACAAGTATTAACGTCAGACAATGACGTTAAATTGATTGAAAGTTTCACTTCAAATTGACGACAAGTTTTTCTGGCAAGTTACATTCAAGCTACTGCCGTATTCTGAAGCCAACTTAAAGGAAAGTATTATACAGCTAAGGTTTGCCAGAAACTTTCTCGTTAACTTAGCCGAAAGTGTTGCTCTACAACACTTGTATAGCAATATCTGGCTATCAGGGTTGTTCTTAAGAATTAAATTCTAACTTACTCTCTCATTCTTGCACTAGCACAGTAAATTGATACCGAGTCCACATTTTTTATTGAAATAAATTAAAACTAAATAATTGAATTATATTATCATAATAAGTTAATTAATTTATATAATTAAATAATATTAAATAAATTTGTAATTGTTTTTCTAACCGAATTTTTTTTATTAAAAATTTTAATATTCTTATATCGAAATTGTTTGATGAAAAATTAATATAATCTGTTTAGTATTAAGCCAAAATGTAACATTTTTCCAAATTATTGTCGAAAATCTTTTTATTTTAAATTCTGTTTAGGATCGAAAAATATGACTGACCCTAAGGCCAGTGTGGGTTAATAGATGGAGGCAAAATAAATGTGCCCTGGCAAAGGCTGGGATGGCTTAGTTGGTAAAGCTCTCGCGCGACGCCAAATCGATCTAGGTTCGATTCCTGCGTTAAGCGATAATTGTTTTTCTCAATTTGCTACAATATATAACTCATTAAGAAAGTGTCCTATCCTCTGATAAAAAGTATTCATCTGCATTGTTAATAATATTGAAACCAAAAAATAATTTTTTCGATAAAAAATAAAAAAAAAATAAAAAGTTTTTTAGCTCAATAAATTTCTTTACTCAACTGAAGAAATTTATTTCTTAACTGAAATTATATTGTTGATTGCGACAAAAAAAATTTCTTGGTCCAAGAAAGTTTTTTCTTGATTTATAAAGTTATTTTTCTTAGTTTAAAAACATTTTTGTTTCAGCTAAAGATATTTTTTCTTAACAACAAGATAAAAACATTTTGGAGCAAGAGACGTAATTTTTTTTGATAGAAGAACATTTTCTATGATGGAGATCAAATCAATTAAATCCAAAAATTGAATTTTCTCGAAAAAAGAAAATTATTTTGAAACAAGTGAAATTTCTCAAACCAAAATGCAAATTTATTAAAGCAACAAAAAAAATTTCATAAAGCAAGAAACTTTTCTAAAAACAAGAAACGATTTTTTCTTCATTCGAGAATAAAATTTTAAAGAAAATATTTTACTTGAACCAAGTAAATCTTTTTTTCTGTGTTCTATTGAATTCCACATCAAAATTGAAAAGAATTAAAATAATAAAAAATTTAATCCCATTCAATACTTTCGAATTCTATTTTAGAGTTGAAAGGTATTGAAATAATGAGAGATTGAATTCTTTTCAATACCCTGATTTCAGAAATCTAATTTGGAATCATTCACACACGATCCAAAACAATTTAAAGTTGGCAAAATCGACTAAATATAGGTATACACTCTAGCATGGATTGAATCATTTCAAATTAGATTTCTGAATCAGGGTACTTATCAATTCCACTTTGGAATTGGAAGGTATTGAAATGATGAAAGATTGAATTGTTTTCAATACTTTTGAATTCCATTTCAAGAATTACAAAGTATTCAAATGATCGAAATTTCAATTCCATTCAATACTTTTCAAAATCTCAGTAGTGATTGAAAAGAATTGAAAAAATTTTCAATCATTTTCAATGAGTATTTTTAATCAGGGTATAAGAGTGTGAAGGTCAATAAAAATCCATATACTCTGCACCAGCCTTTTCGGTTCCTAATGAGATGTAAGAATAAAGTGCTAATTAAGTGCTTGTGGATGAAGCACAGCCACAGTAAGAAAATCTATCATATGAGTCTCTTAGGAGCGTGAAAGTTAATAAATGATCCGTATAATTTGTGAGGGTTTTTTCTTCATCTGTTCGACTGTAGGAATAGGGTACTAATTGAGTGCTTGCAGACGTACCACAGGAACTGTAAAAAAAATCCATCGTATGATCCTCATAGGATTGTAAAGGTCAAAAGTTGGCCGGGAAAAAATTTGTTCATGAAATATAATAAAATTTTATGAAGTTTAATAATATTTCACAAAATTTTATCAAATTTTCTGAAATTATAGTAATGAAATTTTGCAAAATTTTATGAAATTCCATAAAATTTTATACAATTATTTATAATTTTATAAAATTTTACATAATCGTTATCGAGATCCTAAGACGTCATTGGTATGAAATTTCATATATTTTTATGAAATTTTATAGTTTTACAAAATTTTATAAAAGTTTATGAAATTAAAAAAAAACTCATAAAATTTTATCACAAACCATGAGATAATTTTATGAAACTTAATAAAATTTCGTAAAATTTTATAAAATTCCCAGTGAACACATGACCTTATTTTGACGTCATACGCAAGTCATAGAAATGTCACGGCATCTTATGTAAATTTGATATCAATCTGACGTTCTACATGACTTTAATATGATGTAAAAACTTGACATCATATTGATGTAAGCATGACTCTTGTATGACGTCACAGTTATGACTTATGTATTATCCGTACGCTTGACATAAAATCTACATCACATTGTTACGGTGTAATAAAATCATTATCGTATATCATAATGACGTAATTTAAAAATCATATATTTATGTCAGTAGCAAAGTCACGGTTTCCCTCGCAGATTTGAGTCACGGTGGAAACACCGTGGAAGTGTAAACACCGTGGATCCACCGTGGTTACACGGTGGGTTTGTTCCATTTTACCACCGTGTATACACAGTGTATCCACTGTGATTACGTGGTGTATCCACCGTAATTCTAGGTGGCTTTGTGCCATTTCACCACCGTGGTTCCACGGTGTATCCACCGCGTAATCACAGTGGAAACACCGTGTATACCCGGAAAAAAATCACCATGCATGATCATGTATGATCATGCAGGATTCATGCATGGTTCATGCCTGGCCGTGCATGATACATGCGTAATTTATGCTTGATCCTGCATGACTCATGCGTGATCAAGCATGATCATGCATTGCTCATTCTAGATCAAGCTTGCGCCTGCATTAAGTTTGAAATAATTGTATCCAGAGATATGATCCATCAGGAAAAGTCATGCTTGAGCATGCCCTATTGTGCATGATCATACATGGTTCATACTTGATCATGCATAACTCATTCATGGCTAGGCATGACTCATTCGTGATCAAGAATGATCATGCATTGCTCATTCTAAATCAAACTTGCTCATTACTTACGTTAGAAATAATTCTATCCAGAGATATGATCTATTGGGAAAGGTCATGATTGAGCATGCTCTGTTATGCATGACCATACATCGTTCATACTTGATCATATATAACTCATTCGTGATCAAGCATGACTCATTCGTGATCAACAATGATCATGCATGGCTCATTCTAAATCAGGCTTGCTCATGACTTACGTTAGAAATAATTGTATCCAGAGATGTAATCCCTCGAGAAAGTCCATGGTTGAGCATGCTCTGTCATCCATGATCATGTACCGCGCAGGCATGATCGTACAAGGCTATGCATGGTCAACCTTGTAGTGTTTGGGAAAAGGCACTAATGATAATTATGTAATATAACGGATAACAATAAGTATTTATTAATATAATTATATAAGTGGTGTAATTGGTTACAAGACTAGATACCAAAAAGTGCGTTTCCGCCGCAGTCCCTTGAATTTATAGACAGCGTTAGAAATAGCGAAGCTAACGCTATCTGTCAACTACATCATACATTACAATCCTCCCTTTTTTATTTTTAAATTACATTTAACATTTACATAAATTATAAATTTAATCTTTCACGTGTTTTTATCTTTCTAGTAGATCGTCTTAAATTATTAGTATTTTGTATTATTTCCTTTTTATTTACATTGTCAATTTTACAATTATTATTATTAGAATTACTGGGAGACCAATTATTAATTTCTTTACTCGTAACAGATTCTTCATCAACATTACTATAATTACCCTTACCATTACTATTATCTCTACTAATTTTATCATTTATACATTCATTCTCCGTTTCACGGCGTATTAACTGATCAATGTGACGTTTCCAAACCATATTATCATCTGTCTTAACATCGTACGTCACTGGACTGTGTATTTTAATAACTACTGCGGGACACCATCCCCCCTTTCTTATATCTTTAGCATAGACCATCTCATTGATTTTAAATTGTACATTTCTATTTCCTACAAAATTATCTTGTTGTGTTTTTTTGCTTATTCATGACAGTAGTACGTATGTCAGGCCTCAACAAATCTAGCCTTGTTCGAAATTTCCTATTTACCTGTAATTCAGCCGGACTAATCCCTGTGGTGCTGTGTGGAGTAGCACGACAATAAAATAAATATTTGTCTAATGCTTCATCTCGATCATAATCGCTTATTAATATTTTAAATTTCTTTTTAAAAAATTTTACAGCGTTTTCAGCCAATCCATTCGAAGCCGGATGATAAGGAGCTGTTAAAATATGATTAACACCGTATTTAATTAAAAAATCTTTAAATTCTTTCGACGTAAAAGTAGGACCATTGTCTGTAACAAGTTGTATTGGTAATCCCCACATAGAAAAATAATTACTAAATACTTTAATAGTTGTCTTAGCAGTTATGTTAGTCATCGCTCTAATATCAACCCACTTCGAATAGGCATCAATAATTACAATATAAGCATCATTTTTACTAAATTCTAGAAAATCCGCATGTAGCCTACAATTCGGGCCTTCTGGCCAATTCCACACGTGTAAATTTGACCTATTTGGATTATCTGAATTCTCCATGCACTGTTTACAAAGCTTTACAATTTTTTCAATATCTTTATCTATCCCAGGCCACCATACATACGACCTAGCCATAGATTTCATACGTACAATTCCAGAATGAGTAACATGTAATTCCTTCAAAACGACTTCTCTTAATGACTTTGGTATAATTAAACGGTAACCCCACATTAAACAATTATTTTCTATTGTTAATTCTAAGCTGCGATTTTTATATGACATCCCTGATTAAACAACTGAATTCGATCGAATTAAACAGAATTAAATTTTTAATTCTATTTAATTCAGATAAATTCTGTTAATTCGGTACCTAAATTAAAAATGAATTCTGTCTAATTCGGCAGGAAAACCAGAATTTGTCCAAATTAAAACGAATTTAAATAATTTTATTCGGTTTAATTCTGATTAATTCGAAAATAATTTTCCAATTTCTGGTTCTGAATCCGAATTAAACTGAATTAAAAGGTATTTGAAATTTTTAAATCGGTTTTATTCTGTTTAATTTAAATTCAAATTTTCAATTCAGTTGAATTCTGTTTTGCAGAATTCGACAGAATATAACAGAATTAAAATTTTGAATTCGGTTGAATTCAGTTGTTTAATCAGGGATTAATTCATCATCTATGCGACTAGGCCAACCCTCACGTACAAATTTAAAAACTTTTTGTAATTTATCATCACATGCAGTCTCTCTTTGAATTAATTCACCACTAACAGCAATTAAATTATTATCAATAAACTTAAAATAAGAAAATTCACTTTCCACATTCTTTACTTTTTCTTCTCTCTCTCTATCAGGCAACCTCGACAAAAAATCTGCTACTTGATTGTTTTTACCTTGAATATATATAATCTCAAAATCGTAACCCAACAGTAAGACTGCCCATCGTTGTAACCTGCTTGCAGACATCACTGGCATTCCTTTTTTGTTACCAAATATATAGACAAGTGGCTTATGATCAGTTTCTAACACGAATTTCCTTCCATAAATATATTGATGAAAAGTCTTGATGGAAAATATTAATGCTAAAGCTTCTCGATCTATCTGTGAATACTGCTTTTCAGATTTGGTAAGAGTTCTTGCCGCAAACATAATTGGTCTAGTTGTTTTATTATCACATATGTGTGATAAAACTGCCCCAAGGCCCCATGGCGATGCGTCACACGTTATTTTTATTGGTAAATTTGTATCGTAATATATAAGTACACTGTCTGATATCAAACTCTCTTTAGCTCTTTCAAATGCCATTTGATGATTCCCGTTCCACTTCCATAAACAATTTTTAGTGAGGAGTTCATACAATGGGCCCACAATGTTCGCATAATCCTTTATGAATTTCGAGTAATAATTAAGTATACCCAAAAATCTTCTTAATTCTGAAACATCTTTTGGTGGTTCCGTATCTTGAATAGCCTTGATCCTTGCATTTGACACTTTAATACCATCTTGACTTAAAACATACCCCAAAAATTCTACGTTGTCTTTAAACAACTCACATTTCTCAATTCTTACGGTTAACCCGCACTCTCTAAAACGTTTTAAAACCTGTTTCAAACGTTTACTATGATCTTCTTGGTTCTTACCGTAGACTAAAACGTCATCGTAAAAAACTAAGACTCCTTCGATGTCCGATAAGGTTGATTCCATCTCCTGTTGAAATATTCCAGGACCCGGTGCCACACCTTGAAACAATCGCTCACACTTAAATAACCCTTTATGAGTCGATAATGTCACGATCTCCTTAGATTTTTCATCTAATTCAAATTGTAAATATGCATTCATCATATCAATTTTTGAAAACATTTTTGCATCTTTGATTTCCGCCAATAAATCCTGGACTCTAGGTATAGGATGTTGATACTTTTCTAAATGTGGATTCAGTGTTACTTTGTAATCTCCGCAAATCCGTATTTGACCACTCTTCTTAAATACAGTAACAATAGGCGTACCCCATTCACTATTCTTAATAGGTGTTAATATTTTTTCCTTTACCAATCTATCGATTTCTGCTTCTATTTTTTCTTTTAGAGCATAGACTACCGGTCTGGCTCTATGAAAAATTGGCTTTACCCCTGGTTTTAATTTTAATTTTATCTTTTTCCCCTTATATGTGCCCAGCTTCCCTGAAAATACGTCTTCAAACTCTTTAATTAATTCACTGATAGAATTTTCCCGATCATCAATACAGTTTATTTTCTCAAAGTCCTTGCGTTTATTAATTTTAATTAGACCAAATTCTTGAATCCACTCGCGTCCCACTATCGGTTTACTACTTCCTGTAAATACAAATAATTCTTTCTTTTTATTTATTCCGCCATAAGATACACTAACCTCTATGAGCCCAACAGGTATCATGATAGCGCCTTGGTAAGCCTTAAACTTCCTATCAGTCCTCTGCAATGGGAGATTTTTCAATTGACTCTGCTTCCAAATTTCTGTCGAGATTGCTGATATGGATGCTCCAGTATCAATTTCAAATTCTAATAATCTACCTTCAACAATTAAATTTACTGTTAATGGCTTCACATTATAAATTTTACCATTAATAATGTTAATTCCATTCATTGACTTGTCGTTATCTTCTTTTATTAAATTATCTTTCAATAATCCGTTATTTTCAACATGAAAGTTTTCGTTAATTATTTTAATTCCTCTTTCCACTCTGCTATCATTCTCATCCACATCAAAATAAAACATTTCCGTTAAGTCGTCATCAGTATCGTCTATCTCTTCGTCAACAATATAATTATAATTCATTTTAGCTTTCTTAGAAAAATTTGAGTTATCTCTAAAATTCTTGTTCCCTGAATTCGTTTTATTTCCAGTATAATTATTCGAGTCTTTTCTAGTTTTACACACAACCGACAAATGACCAACCTGATTACATTCATTACACCTATACTTTTGATGTCTACAATCTTTTATTGTATGATTCTCTTTACCGCAGCAATAACATTTCTTATTTGGTTTGTCACGAAAGCCTCTTACCTGTCTTTGATTTTTATTGTTAATTATATTTACCGATTCCGCTTCATGATTTTGTTGTGATGTCATTCTGATGACGTCGTTTGCAGTTGATTCAAATACCGTAGCTAATTCCTTGGCCTTATGAAAATTAATTCCTGGTTCACTTAATAACCTTTTCCTCAAAACATTACTTCGTAATCCAAAGACAAATTGATCCCGTAGATTATCCTCTAAATTTGCACCAAATTCACACTTAGTTGCTGCCTTCTTCAATTTAACTATAAACTGCTTGATATCTTCTCCTTCCAGCTGCCTGCATTCCTTAAACTTATATCTTCTTGTAATTGCACTTGTTTCAGGTTGAAAATGGTCTCTTAATATTTTTGCCAATTCTTCATAAGTTAAATTATTTGGAATTTCAGGACTGTATAAATCGTGTAATAATGCGTACGTCTCATATCCAATCAACGATAAAAACGTGGACTTCTTCCTTGAATCACTGATACCATTAGCTATAACATAATGCTCGAATCTTTCACTCCACAAATTCCAATTTTCTTCGGCTTTGTATGTATTTAAGCTCCCAACACCACCAGTCATAATTTGCGTTGAATTATTTCCACTTTTAACAATTACTCCTGAACTTCCAGTCTGTGTTTTGACCGCTATTAACATTTTGTTTAACTCAAGTTGCATTTCCTGCAGCTTCAACACCTTATTTGTGATCTCACGATCAGCTTCCGATTGCACTTTATGCTGTTGTTCTAACTGTTGCTTGATCTCTGCCATCCTTTGACTTTCCATGATAATCTCTTTTTGGTCTCTCTGAATTATTGACTTCTGATGTTCTATCTGTCTTCTATCTTCTTCTAACTGTCTACGCGCTTCCTCCAATTCTTTCTTTTCCATCTTTATCACTAATACACGCGTTGCCAATTTATTTAATACTTGTTTTTATCCTCGTCGCCAATGTAGTGTTTAGGAAAAGGCACTAACGATAATTATGTAATATAACGGATAACAATAAGTATTTATTAATATAATTATATAAGTGGTGTAATTGGTTACAAGACTAGATACCAAAAAGTGCGTTTCCGCCGCAGTCCCTTGAATTTATAGACAGCGTTAGAAAGAGCGAAGCTAACGCTATCTGTCAACTACATCATACATTACAAACCTTAATCTTTCACGATTATATGCAAATAGTGAAAAATATTTATGAATATTCAGGCTTGATCATGCATGACTAGGCATACTCGTTCATATCCATAAATGAAAGTTACTCGTTAATAGAAACTGTTAAATTAATTATAATTATTGTTTTCTTTTTATTTTATTATTTATTTAATTTAGATTAATTGTCTGGGAAAAAATCAGCATGCATGATCATGCGTTGATTCAGGCAAGGGTGAGCATGTTCAAGCATGGATCATGCATAAATCATGCACGGTCAATTATTACAAATAATTTTATCAAAATCTATTATTAAAATCTCCGATTGAACCGATTGAATTCGATTAAAATGCGGTCGAGCTTCAATCGGATTTGATTGAGGTTTTTAATTAAGGATAATCATATATTTTTTATGAAAAACTTCGAATATATAAACATTTATTTTTATTTTGACGATAGTAGTTAAAATCATCATTTTTAAATTGGTAATCAAAGATATTTAACTTATAATTTTTGGTTCAATTAATAACGAAAACCAATCTTTTTTTCCGAAAAATAATTTAAATGAAATTAATTAAAAATTGTTTTTTCGAATAAATTAAAGAATTGAAATAATAAATTCTTACCAAATTGATAATGAAACTCAATATAATTGCTTTTTTTTTAAATTAATAATTAAGATTAATGTAATTGTTACATTTGCTCGTAAATTGATAACTACAATTCTTTTCATCCATTATTCAGAAAAGATTTAATAACCAAATCAAAATCGAGTTTAAATAACATTATATTTTTTTTTTACCCTAAGGTTTCAAAAGATGTTAAAAATTGTCGTAAGCTGAATAAGATAGTTCAGCCTAGTGGGCAGTGGACGTGCTTCCTGACATGACGGTTGTGGGTTCGAGACCCGTCGCGGGTAAAATTTCAAAAGTACTTTTCAACCAGTAAACATTAACTACACAATGATACTCACAAAATAAGTTAACTTCGAATTGAATTATCATTATTTTTATTTTTTTTTAAATTGGGATTGTGCTTGCTCAGGCCTGATCATGCCTGAATATTGGCCAGCCATAAGCATGCGTGATCGTGCACGAAAAAGCACAATCATGCCTGACCAGCCATGATCATGCATGCTCATGGCTGGCCAATATTCAGGCATGATCATGCATGAGATTAACGCATGATCATGCATGATCAGACCTGATTTTTGCCCGGGTACACGGTGGTAAAGCCATCGTGGAATCACGGTGGATACACCGCGTAACCACAGTGGTAAAATGGAACAAACCCACCGTATTTCCACCGTGATTCTAAACCGCCAGGATTATATTTAATATGGATGTCACTCTTAAATCATATCTTTACATCAGTGACAAGTCAGCCCCTCGCGGTTTTGGAAATACCGGAATTATACGGTATAAATACTGCATAAATATGGTATTACTCAAGTTATTTTGGCCAGTTTTTTTGCCGCTTTATTACCAAAAATTTACGAAATAAATTCAGAATATTTACAGAAATAAAACAGAAAAATACGGTATTTTCACAGCATTAAAACCGTAATTGTACAGTATATTTGTAGTATACTTTCGGCATTTTGCAGCATCAAACCGTTCTACCCGGAAAAAAATCTATATATAATTATATAAAATTTTATTTAGTTATATATAATTTTATATAATTATATATAAGTTTATAAAGTTATACATACAATAACTGTCATGAAAAAAAAAAAAAAACCCGTCAATTCGTGGGCTCGATCCCGAGACCTCTTTATTCAAAGTCTGATTTGGAAGCCATTATGCCAAATCCCTTCCTTGAAAGATGTTACTAATTGTATTGACCTGGATACAAACAAACTTAAGAAAATTGAAAACATCAATTTTCGCGGATAGTTATTTTCACTTACATTCTTTTGTTTGAATAAGAATTGTGTGAACCGATAGAATAAAATAAAAAATTTTACATTTTGCACATTTTCAATGATTGTAAATTCAGAAGCGAACAAAAAATGAAACCATATTTTTCCCAATTTTCTATTTTATTAGCGTAAATCTGGCATAATAGCAGGATACTGACGGTATTATTATCACAAAATCAACGATTTTATTATTATACACTACTGGAAAAAATTAAGGGATCAAAAAAAAATTCCAAATTTTTGGGCAAATTTCAACAGGCCGTAACTTCGAAAGAAATGGTCGTACAAGAAATCGATGAAAACGGAAATTGTAGCTCCAAGTGTCTAGTTTTTGGATTAGAAATTTAAAAATTTTTAACCTCTGCGGTTTTTGAGTAATCGTAGAAAAACCAGCAACAAAAAAATTTTCAAAATTTTTTTAGTTATTTTTTTTGGTCTACGGGCGTGGAAAAAATTTTTTTAGAATTTTTGAAAAAATTAAAGGATCACGTTTTTTGCTCTGAAAAGCTCATAATTTTTAAAAATGAGAAAAAAAAATCGTTTTTCCTAGCTTTTTCCACATTTTTGCTCCAGAAAAAGCTTAAATTTAAAACAAAAAAAAATTTCGAAAAAAAAAAAAAATTTTTTTTTTGTAAAAATTTTTTTTTAAACAAGTTAAGGAAATTCAAGAAACCATCGCCCAATCATTTTTAACGCGTTTCCGCAGCTGTATTCCTTGATTCTACTGATCTCCTTTTAATTAAATTCAAAAAAAAAGTTAATACCCCCAATCGAATTTCGATTTTTTTTCACACGCTTTTCGCAGATTGTTTTTTATTTTACTTGTTACGAATCCTTAGCAAATCGCTTAATTTAACAGTTTTTTTCAAGACTAATTACTTTGCACTAAAAGAAATTTTTTTTAATTTTTTTGGTCAGAATTGAAAATTTTTTACTTTTTTAATTTTCAATCATGGTTAGACGACATTTATCAGAGGTAGAAGTTGCTCGGTTAGTAACTCTTATTGACGAAGGTTACAGTCAACATGCAGTTGCTGTCCGGATGGGTGTAAGTCAATCCGTCGTATCTCGAGCTTATTCCAGATACCAAGAGACGAACCAATACAATCGTCGCCCCGGACAAGGTCGCCGTCGAGTTACTAATGCCCGCGATGATCGGGCAATTGTCACAGAAGTTCGACGACAACCTTTTGTCAATGCGAATATTGTTGCTCTAAACTTCCCCAATCGCAGACAACAGCAACAGCAACGACGACATCAAGTGCGAAACATTTCCTTTCGAACAGTCATCAATCGTCTCCGTGAAACTGGGTTACACGCACGACACCCTAATCGTGTACCCCTGTTGACAGCAAGACATCGTCGAGCTCGTTTAGCGTATGCTAACGCTCATCGGAATTGGACCT
This sequence comes from Microplitis deprimator, assembly GCA_964016945.1. NCBI lineage: Eukaryota > Metazoa > Arthropoda > Insecta > Hymenoptera > Braconidae > Microplitis > Microplitis deprimator. Next base: position 10,158,793 of record OZ024713.1, read on the forward strand.
TGAGGCAATGGTCAAATGTTTTATTCACTGACGAGTCTCGTTTCAATCTGCATGGTAACGACCGACGTCCTCTCGTTTGGCGCCGTCGTGGAGAACGTTTTCGCCAGAACTTTGTCCGTCCAGTCGTCGCCTACGGCGGTGGATCAGTCATGGTGTGGGGCGGCGTTTCACGAAATTGGAGAACACCTTTGGTAATTGTACGCGAAAATTTGACAGCTAGGCGCTACATCGACCAAATTTTAAGACCCATTGTTCTGCTCAGACGACAACATCTGAAATCGTTCATATTCATGCAAGATAACGCACGTCCACACACAGCCAACATTACCAGACGCTTCTTTGAGCGGCATGACATCACATTGTTGGTACACCCAGCAATGAGCCCAGACCTCAACCCCATAGAGCACGTTTGGGACATAATGGGCCGTCGGTTGCGCAGAGAGTATCCAAATTTGCAGAACTTAGCTGCCTTGGAGCGCGCGCTTCAGCAAATTTGGAATACCATTCCGCAACCTCAAATTACCGTCTGCATTAACATGGCTGAACGATTAAGAGCCGTTATTGAAAACAGGGGTGGTAATACCCGGTATTAAATTGATAAAAATCCTCAGAGAATGAGTTTGGAGTCATTAAATACGGTGGAACTGACGAGCCACCGGGTCTCAATTCTCCTGAAGGACCATACACACACACACACACACACACACACACACACACACACACGCACACGCACACACACACACACACACACACACACACACACACACACACACACACACACAGAGAGAAGCGTAAATCCGACCGCGCAACCTCCACGTGGTGCGCTTTGGATAACGCTAATGCCGGCGGTAATGATTCTCTTAAACTTTTCAAGAGAAAAAAATTCAAAAAAAATTTTATTTTTCGAAATTTTTTTTTGTTTTAAATTTAAGCTTTTTCTGGAGCAAAAATGTGGAAAAAGCTAGGAAAAACGATTTTTTTTTCTCATTTTTAAAAATTATGAGCTTTTCAGAGCAAAAAACGTGATCCTTTAATTTTTTCAAAAATTCGATCGAGTGAAACAAAAAAACAGCTGGCTGGATTAATTTGATTTTTTGTAGGGTTTTTGTGGACATATTGAACTGTAAAAGGCACACTTAACATTAGTGGTTTCCTCAATATTTTCGATCTAGCGCTCGATTTTCCAAAAAACCACCAATAGCCCTTTTTTTGTTGCATTTTCAAATTCATGTAACAATAAGAAAAAATTTTTTTTTTGGAAAAGCAATGGCTAGTCGTTAAGGAGAATTCATTCAAGTTCTTGAAACCCACCTTTAACTTTCTGTGCGATCGTTGGTTGCTGAGATATCGATAATCAAACACAAAAGGATCCTTTTCCATTTGAAGACCGATATCTCGGCGAGAAGTGGACGTATCGAGGTGTTCAAAAAACCAAATTAAAGCTAAATGAACAAAGTATCCGATCCTTATAGTAGTTAAGCTAAAAAAATTTTTTCCACGCCCGTAGACCAAAAAAAATAACTAAAAAAATTTTGAAAATTTTTTTGTTGCTGGTTTTTCTACGATTACTCAAAAACCGCAGAGGTTAAAAATTTTTAAATTTCTAATCCAAAAACTAGACACTTGGAGCTACAATTTCCTTTTTCATCGATTTCTTGTACGACCATTTCTTTCGAAGTTACGGCTTGTTGAAATTTGCCCAAAAATTTGGAATTTTTTTTTGATCCCTTAATTTTTTCCAGTAGTGTAATATTATCGTATTATTATAGTTTTTATACAGCATTTTTCTGGTAAAAGTTCGGCATTTGTACAGTTTTTTTACAGCATTTTTTTGGTAAAAGTTCGGTATCTTTATAGTTTTTTACAGCTTTTTTACGGTAAAAATTCGGAATTTTTATAGTAATATTACTGTAGTAATCTGGTAATTCTACAGCATAAGTACAGTATAAGTATATGGCATAACTACAGGAAAAAAACTGGTCAATATAATCATATTAATACTAAATTATTACGGTAAATTTACGGCATGTGCATAAATGTCGAAAATTTACGGCATTTTTACGGCATTCTCAAAACCGCGAGGGGTATTTTACGCTACGCTGTTGTAATTTTCGAGTCATAATTTTTTATCATCTATTTATTAAAATAAAACAAAAGCGGCTGAGGCAGCCGTTCGGCACGCACGTGGCTCGGGCGATCACCGAAGTTAAGTAGTATCGAGCAGGAATACTACTTGGCTGGGTGACCGTTTAGCTACGCGTTGGGTTCGAACAAAGGTCTCTAATCGTTAGGCACGGGATGAAGATCCAGTGATCGGTAAAATGGGAATTTTATCGATCACTGGAGCTTCACTCAAACCGAAACTGTACTGGCTAGGTTTTCTCGGTGATTTTCCTACGCCACTACACCTCCATTGCACAAGGGAGGGAGTAGGGCATCACCGTAATGATGCAGTACAGTACGAGCACAAGTCGGGCCACAGCCGCAAAAGAAAAAGAGTAAGAACTTAGGGTGTATATAAAAAGGGGAAATAGAGCTTAGGGCGTTATAGAAGGTAAAATATTGTTAAAAACTGCAGAAGTTGTACAATTAAAGCACTCTTATAATATTAAAATAAAACAATCATAGAATGAATTTTAAAAAATGTGTAAATGTGTAAAAATAACAACTAAATGTCGAACATTTTTGGGGCCAAAGTAATCGATAAACTCGAAAATGGATTATTCAGACGTTTTAGGTTAAAACATTAGCGTGAGCAAAAAGCAATTGTTCAATCGGTTGAATTTCATACAATTTTGTGAAATTATTTAATGTTTCGCAAAATTTTATACAAGATTTTTTAAATTTCACATTACAACAGAAAATTGAAAATTTGAAGAAACTTAATAAAATTTTACATAATTTTTTATAATTATCATCGAGGCCGACAAATATTGTTTTTTAAAATTTCATATAAGTTCATGGAGTTTTCTAAATTTTGTAAAAATCCATCACGAAAACTTATGAACTCTGTCTTTACCAGCATTTCACTCTAAATACATCAATTAAGCATAAGACTTGAAGTCTCTCGTGATGTGGACCAGTGAGCAACGTTCAGGACTACCAGCCAAGAGGAGCTGTGTTCGAACCCAGCAGGTGCCCAGGATTTTTTCATTATCTCATCTTATCAAATCTTGTTTCTGACATCGTAATGCGTTCACGCGGTAATAATCAAATAAAAAATTCGGTATTTAATTTTTTTTTTTTTCAAAAATATTTTTTCCGGATTGATGATTTTGATATCCCCCATATGTCATACTGACGTCATGGAATGTCACACAGACACCACATTTACGTCATATATACGTCATTAGTTTTACGTCATAATCTTCCGTAAAAAAGTGCGAAATAATGAGTCACATCTGACTCATTCATGACTGATATCTTACGTAAATGATGACATAGTGTAACGTCACTCTGACGTCAAATTTACGTCAATGTGTTTACTGGGTTTTGTAAAATTTCATAAAGTTTTGCATAATTTTATAAAATTTATAAAATGTTCCATACGCGGAAAAAAATTTACTGTTGCTGTAACAGGAGGCAGCCATGTTGCAGCAATGGGAAAAAATCCTGTCACAGCAAAAGGATTAATACTGTTGGTGCGACTTAATAGTAAAATATAGTTACACAGTAAAACATTTTGCGTCATTGCGTCAAAAAACTTAGTGTTAAAAATTTTTGTGTTAGATGTTTAACACTTTTATGTGTACATTTAAGATCTATAAAATTTCATGAAATTACATTAAGTTTTTTGCAATATTATAAAATTATTATGAATGTTTAAAACTCCACATCTTGATAAATATACTATTTATTCATACGCGACCACGTACAATCAGCGCCATGTATTCATACCGTACCTTGTTACAAGCGTACCTTTTACTTTTCTACTTTTAGTACTCTACCAACATACAACTCTCTTAAATAGATTTCTATGCGAAAATATCAATATTAAATATATTTATGTTGCAAAATAATTCTACGTAAAATTATCTCTATGTAAACTAACTCTATTAAATATAAATATATGCGATAATAATTCATGTCCAAAATATCTCTATATTATATATCTCTATGAAAATTAAGTCTCTACAAAATTTACTATAATATGATAGAATTAGGTGTTAACATATTTATATTATGGAATTTCTCCATAACTATATAACTCTCCTTAATATTTCTCTATTTTGCATATGTCTGACACAACAATCCTATGAAAAAATTTTTCTATTTTAAAATTTTTCTATGTTGACCAAAGTCAGTTTCAACATTTCTCTACTCGAAAAAAGTTTTATGAATGATTTTGTATTTTACCACCAGCAATCGCGTGGCGCTACCATTAAATTCCAACAAAAATACAATAATAATGATAATGATATTAAAAACAACAATGACTAGAAAATGGCGTCAACGAGCACTACAATGGTTGTACAGGTTTTCTTTTCATTTATTTAGGTAATTATAATTATTTCTTTTTAGTTACCTAAACAAATGAAAAGGAAACCTTAGGTATTTGGCCAGCCCCAGCCGGCCCTGTACAACCACTGTAGTGCTCGTTGACGCCATTTTCTAGACATTGTTGTTTTTAATATCATTATCATTATTATTGTATTTTTGTTGGAATTTAATGGTAGCGCCACGCGATTGCTGGTGGTAAAATACAAAATCATTCATAAAACTTTTTTCGAGTAGAGAAATGTTGAAACTGACTTCGGTCAACATAGAAAAATTTTAAAATAGAAAAATTTTTTCATAGAATTGTTGTGTCATAGACATATGCAAAATAGAGAAATATTGAGGAGAGTTGTATAGTTATGGAGAAATTCCATAATATAAATATGTTAACACCTAATTCTATCATATTATAGTAAATTTTGTAGAGACTTAATTTTCATAGAGATATATAATGTTATGACCTCCACCTATCGGGAGGTCGATTAATTAATTTACTATAATTTTAAATTATTTATATTGGGATACTTCGCCCGGGAGTATTTAAATACTCAGCTTCGGTATATCGATTATAAGTTGGTGAAGGACTGTTTAATTGAAGAAAATAAAGTTGTCTGTGGTTGTTGAAAAATTCAATGGAACGTATATTTTAGTTTATAATAACAATGACATTCGTGCTCGAGCTTCCGGGTAGTTCTGCCTTACAAAATTAATCTTCAAAACTATTCTAAGTTTGAAGGGGCGTCAGCCTTGGAGACTATGGCGGGGTAAGTTTTCTTATTGGCTGCTGTGGGGACGTGGTCGGGGCCTCATGACGTCACAGAGTATCTCCACCCCTCGAAGTTGAATCTTTTGTTCTGCCGCTTGGTCGACCTTCTCAACAGCTGCTGCGTTATCTGGAGTCATGGGGTATTTCTCGCCATTAGGTCCAAGGCTTTCACCTTTGCCGATGCTTGGACCGCTCGAGTTTTATTGCGGTCTCGGATCAGCTTACCCTCCCATTATTCAAGTTTTTATATAACGGTTTTAAGAAATTTTCTTACTAAGGTTTATGGCAGGGCACTTGAGTCTCTAAAACTACTTGAATACAAAATACAGAATTTCTATAAATAACTAACAAATGTCTTTACATTTTTCTCTTAATTTTAACGAACAAAGGTTTTAAACATAAGTTTCTTTTATAATTTCTCCATTTAAGATTTTATTTTAGACGAGCCTCGAGTGACCAGATGGACCAGATGTTTTATTATTTGTAAGTCCCGAAAAACCCAAGATTTTCCCACGATTTATTTAAAATATCAAAAATATAATTATATTTAAATAGCCCGCGTAAGGGTTTTATCTTGATTCCGCGAGGGGTCATTTCGATCGGGCAGGTGAATCGCGATAGGACATCACAATAATATAGAGATATTTTGGACATGAATTATTATCGCATATATTTATATTTAATAGAGTTAGTTTACATAGAGATAATTTTACGTAGAATTATTTTGCAACATAAATATATTTAATATTGATATTTTCGCATAGAAATCTATTTAAGAGAGTTGTATGTTGGTAGAGTACTAAAAGTAGAAAAGTAAAAGGTACGCTTGTAACAAGGTACCGTATGAATACATGGCGCTGATTGTACGTGGGTCGGTGCAGTGGATAGCAGCATGGACTTCGAATCGAGAGGTCTCAGGTTCGAGCCTAGCAGTTGCCAGGATTTTTTGATCAATAAAAAATATAATGTCTGCCTCAGTAGTGCCTTCATCCATTAGATCAATGTCTAAGATCTACACGAAAAAAAAATACTTTAAAAATTACTATTTGAAATTATGACCCAGACCCTAGTTGTCAATATAGGGAATTTTAACATTTCAAACAATAAGTTTTATAATACGTACCATAAATTTGTAATGTTTAAGTCACAATTTTAAAAGTTCAAACATCAATTTTTTCTGCATAGGGAATAAATTTTGATATTTATTCAATAATTATTCACGTTTTATTTATATATGAAAGAACTACTATTTTGAATGATAGTATTTACTAATCACTTTATTATTATATTACTCGTCGTTTCTCAGTTTATATAGTTCATTTTTTTTTCTGTGTAATTGCAATTTTTTTTCGTAATCTTAATTTTTTTCAAAAAATAAATGCTGACCGTAGAATTTTATTAAATTTCATAAAATTTTGTAAAATTTTACAAATATTAATAAAATTTCTTCAGGCTATTTTCAGCATAAAATTTTATAAAACTTCATGAATTTTCATGAAATTTCATCAGGCCATTTTCAGCATAAAATTTCATTAAAAAATTTTTTCCCGGGTATTCTTTACGAGGGCTTTCTCCGTCTCTGTTAGACTGTCGAAATAAGGTGCTAATTAAGTGCTTGCGAATGAAGTACAGACACCAAAAAAAAAGTCAATCCTATAAGACCAACAGGTCCGTAAATAACTATCGATGAACCGTATGCCTTTTTTACTTCTATTGAACTGTTGAAATAAGGTGCTTATTAAGTGCTTGCAGATGGAACACCGGGATTGTAAAAAAATCCATCTTATAAGTCTCATAGGAGTGTAAAAGTCAGTTGACGATCCACATCCTCTGCAAGGGTTTTCTTTGCCCTTAATAAGATGTGATAATAAGGTGCCAGTTATGGGCTCTCAGATTGGCTAGTGGCACCGTAAAAAAAATCCATTCAATGAGTATCATAGAAGCGTAAAGGTCAATGTATGATCCTAATACTATGCACGTTTTTTTGCCTCTATTTAAATGGGTGAAAAAGGTTCTAATTAATTTGATGATTCACACGCATACACACACACTCACACACACAATTCTATAAGATTTTTACATTTATTCGCTTAACTATAACTATGCCCAGTTACATCAAATTATATTCACTCCCCGCGAAGAAACATGTTGATTTGGCCTGATTTGGCCAGATATGAATTGTCTAGATCAGGCCATATTAGGCCTGAACAGAAATTTGGCTATCTCTGGCCAATCCAGGCCATTTATAACTTGATATGGTTATATAAAGACAGATCTGACCAATTTTCTAATCAGACCATATATGGCCATACAAGGCTAGATCTAGCCAATTTCCCGATCAGTCAAACATGGCCATCCCTGATTAATAGAAACGATCCAAATCGATTCGAAAAGTGGAAATTTTAATAAGCAATTTAAAATCATTTAAAACGATTTGAAATTAAAAAATCGAATACTTTTAAATCTACATTGAATCTATATGAAGAATTAGATTGTATTCAAAAAGATTCGAAAAGTCTAAGTGTTCCTAGTAACACGTCTTTGAGCAAGACTTTGAAGTATCTTGAGCAAGACCTCTAGCTGCTAGTATCTTTTTCTACGTACGTGTCTTTTGTAAGATTGTGTATCAAGAAAACTATGTCAAAATTTATGTATGTCTTGCTAATAATATCATACGCAAGAATATTAAAGGTATCTTGAACACGTGCAATGAAACAGTGTCTGACACATTTCTTGCACTAGTAACTTACAGTAGGTACTTACGCTTGGCTTGCTCAAGATCTGCTCAAGGCTCAAGGTCAATTTTCTATTGAGACAATAGTGGGGTAGTTTCACGCCTCCAGGATTTTCCTTTAAAAGGGCCAGCAAGCAGTTACTCGAAGACTTAGGCCCTGGCTACCACCCAGAGTGGACCAGTAGGGTAGTGGACTGATGACGCTTAGCAAGGTTCCTACTCTACACCCAGAGCTCACGATAATTTACTTGAGCCGGTCTAAAGATTAGTCTAGTCATCTTTAGTCATCCATTCCCAGTGTTCAGTTTTATTTAATTTATTTCATATCTTTGAATTTGGTCGTCCGGTATGAATAGCTGCAGTGATTATTTTAAAATATTTATTGAATTGACCACATAAACATATTTTGAGTTAAATTTCTAGACATGATCATTTAGAGTGAAGTTAAAATTGATTTGATTTGTGCCGATAAAATCTGTGAGTGTTGCTACATCATTGCTGTTCGTTTCCTGAAATTTTCTATCACCGAAAATTCGGCCTACATCGTTGCTGCCAGGAGGGTAATTTTCCACCTACACCTACAAGGATGGAGCACGCAGTAAGGTACAGCATAAGTGGGATCCCGTCTTCCTCAAATTAAAATTATACTTAGTCTCCTCCCGCGTAAATTAAAATATTAAAACTTATATACTAAATTCAATTCTAATTAATTCTATTGGACAAACTTTCATATTGTAAGAATCGGTACTGGGTAAAATAAATATAATATTTTTTCTTTGGTAATGTTAAATAAAATCTTTTACTTAATAAACCACCAGGTCCTCTCTTTTCATAATTAATAAGCCCGAATTTCAGGGAAACGAGGCAAGCCCCCAATACGTATTGGTATATTTACAATCCGGATTGCTGTATTAACCATATGGATTACTATATTAACAATTTGATTGCTACATGATAACAATCTATAGGAATCCTTATAACATCAATACCAAGTATGGGGAACATAACCAAAGAATATGGTTAAATTGACAATACTTTTATTTAAAATTTAAGATAGTCAACGCAGCAATCTAGTATTGCCAAGTCGAAGATCCATTTTGTTATGACAACTATCTGCCATTAGCAGTAGTTCAGATTGTTACGATAACCACATTTTTTTTTCAGTGTATATATGTGTCTAGACCAGTGCTGCCAGAACGTGCGATATTTTTACCCCCTCCTGAGGTGAAATAGCATTGAGTGTAATGGCAGGAGGGGGTAAAAATATCGCACGTTCTGGCAGCACTGGTCTAGACCAATGAAATTTCTTATCTTACCACTCATTAAATGAAATTTTCAGTAGATTTCATAGAAATCTAACTATTGTATTTGCCCTCATAATGGAATTTTCGAAAAAATTTACTATCTCTCAACTCAGCTCGACGAGCTGAGTCAGAAAATACATTT